>WUQG02211639.1:0-21573 GCA_011317285.2 Androctonus mauritanicus
TAATTGAAATTTATTCCTCAAATTACTAACCGTACTATAGCGGGGTCAGCACTGAGTGAAGCCGCACTAAGCGAGGTATACCTGTATTTGAATATTTTGATTGGTAACTTTAAAAAAAAAATACCTACAAATTTGAAATTTTTAAAAGCAGAATGGCGATGCCGCTTAGGATATTCATATAATATATAAGGCGGCAGATTTTCAATTTTCTGGTAAAATTATCATTATTATTAAATTAAATAAGATTTTTTTTTAAATTTCTTCCACATTACAATTTGTTTTTTGATTTTATTAACAAAATTGGAGTCCCCAAATTACGGCACCTCTAGGGGTTTGTCTAATTATATAACTATCACCGATTTTAATCAAACTGGATTAAATAATTCGAAAAATTCAAAATGTTTACTTTATTGTCACTAGATGGCACCAGGCATTATTGCATAAATATAATACTGAATACAGCTTATATAAATTATAATTTTATTTCATAGTTTTCCAAATTTTTTTTAAATTCATATTTCTAAAACAAGTATATATTACTTATCAGAAATTTGAAAACCGCATTGTTATATGATTATTAATATACTATAATACAAGATTCTATTTTCGATTATTATTAAAATGTATTTAATTTAAAAACTTGATGTAATGAATACAATTACCGTATTTGTAGGCTTAAAAGACGTACTTTTTTTCCTTAAAATTGTTCTGTGTCCTATAAGCCAAAAACTAGAGAAACTGAGAAGTCAGCAAATGACAAAATGTAGTTAACACAGTCTACATCATTAAAATAGATATTATAACAGATAATCAGTGGCGTACCAGAAGGGAGGAGAACGGGGGAGTCCGTTCCGGGCACCAAGCTGAATGGGGGCCCAAGAACATGGAATATCATTACTGTTCACAAGATATTTGTATAAAAATTTTTGTATCATTTTCAATTATTAATTAAAAATTATTTAAAAGAATGTAAAATAAAATGTGTATTGAAAGTTAAAACAACTGTGTTTTTTGAAGGGGGAGAGAAGATCAAAAAATGTTGCCCCGGATACCAAAGAACTTGGGTACGCCACTGAAGATAGTCAATATATTTTTCAGTAATTTTCAGGCTGTTGTTAGATTAATAAGTGAATTTCAGTTATACATTTAAGTTTAATCAATGATTATGATGTTGAGGAAGATGATCATATCAGTAATAAAAGTGAATAATGCAAAAATAATAACAGTAATAATTCCATATCTTTATTAGCTTTTGGATTTTATTTTTATTGGATTTTAAATTTTCAGTGTATTAACAATAAATTTGTCTTAAAAGTTTTTTCTTAAATTTACTCATCCAAAATCGGGGTGCATCTTCTATCCCGCAGCATCTTATAAACCAACAAAATAAGACAGTATTTTGTTCTTTAAGAATATTGTATACTATATTTTAAAGATTAATCAAATAGTACCACATCTAATTTTCCAGATGCAACAGAAGCAATATAAAAAGTATTATAATTGATTTTGATTACAGTATTGCATTCAAGAAATATATTGACATCAAATAAGAATAAACTGTATGTGACATCGGATCATGTAAATATATAATGATAGCTCATGACATGATATAAATATTTTCATTCAAAAATAAATACATAAAACGTGAAAGTGATAAACATCAAACCGGAGAAGATTGATTCTTCAAAAAGCGTTTTTCTCTATGGTTTAGAAGGAAATGAGGTTGGTTGCTTACGAAACATTGAGAACAACAAATAGACCAGGAGATTAGATTTGAATGCTACATGTGGAAATCTAGCATGCTTCTATGCAACTATGGAACTTACTTTAATAAAATTCAGTTTTTCAAGTTTATTTTAAAATCCAGAAATTTTGTTAAAAATGCTAATTTCTAGTTTTTAAATAAAATTAAACAATTTAACAAAGCAGCATTAATGATCGATCAATTATAAAAATACGGATTCAGAAAAAGTTGTCAATTAGCCGAAAAACTAAGCGTTTTAACTAAACTTCCGTAAAATTTCAAGATTAAAATCATTTTCAGAAATTTAAAATTTTAAGACTTAATTAAAATAAATAAATAAATAAATAATTCAAAAAATGTTTAAAGTGATAATACGTTTTTATCTTCTCATTTTTTTTTTATTGGTGACTTTAGTAAGTTTTTTGATTCTATCCTAAGAGTTTTTGCTTCATATTTCTCCATCTAAAAGTATTCAATGAATACTTTTAGATCAAGTAATGTAGGTTTGCTAGTCATTTATCACTCATTACAAGAACTATTACAACCGAAATTCAATTTGTTGTAATTTTAGTTTCAAGTTAATTATCATTGAACTGGCAATTTCATTCGAGAGAAGTATTCAACAGGATAAAGAATTAACATTTCAAGCGTGAAACCAAATTAATAAAGAACAAGAATAGTTTAAAAATAGCAAAATTAGACAAAAAAGTGCTGTTTTTCATCTTTATCAACAACTCTATGATTCTCAACATTCATCCGAATTCAGTCGAATTTGGAATATACTATATATTTTTTTATGTTATCTAAGGTTTTCTAAAAATCTAGGCATAATTAGACTAGAAAAAAAGAGAGCATATTTAATGATACACATTTTCTTTAGAAAACATTTTTCAAAGAAACCATTATCATCTAGAAAAGTATTTAAATATCTACCACAAAGCACATAATATTAACTACAGTGTATATTGTATATAAATAAGTGTAAAAAATAGGTATTGCTACAATTAGTAGCGGTTACTTGTGGACGATTAGAGATGAAAATAATATCAAAAGTCATTTAATCCGTTTTATTATACGGTGATATTATGGTATTTTCTCCCATTAATATGTCTTCGTAGCATCATATATCCAAAGCATTTGTGACATTTTTAAACCCAGATGACGTTACATAACTGATTATACAATTGGAATCCATTGACTTTATATGTCCAATTTCAACATGGATTTAACCGCGTATTATGTCTGGATGACGTCGTGATGTGACGTCACCTGCAGTTATATCAGCATGACGTCATATGACAAAACTTTTATAGCGTCATCCATTATGTCATCGAGGATGTCAACCAGTATCGCTATGACATCATCCAGAATTCGAAAATCGTTCCGAAGGATTTATAGTCAAACCGTAAGATCTAGAGCTCTGACTGGGAAAGCCTATTATCAAAAACAGAGAGAGAAGGAGGTTCCCGCTAAACACTAAACTTGACACATGCCACTTAAAAGTTTTGTCACTTATACATTAAAAAGCAAATAGCACTGGAAATATTGGTTTAAAATAGATGTTTTGCTTATTGGGTTATTTGTAGCGAAATTTTTTTTCACATTTTAGAAGTGATTGTGCGTTGTTGTCAACCCAAAATGCCCTGGAGTTATCTCGACCCAGAGTAGTCCATGCTACTCGCAGGGCCGCGGGAAGTCTGTAGGCTAAGTTGGTCCCGAGGAATCAAACGATGCTAAGTCTTCAGGAAACATACATACAGAAATTCGATTGATTGTGACGACTTCACATAACATAATTTATCCGTTCATTTTGTAACGTAATTCGCGGTATGCCACAATGACGTCACAAATGCGCCTGTGATGTCATTCGGAATGTGAACGAAATTTCGACATATACAGTATACAGTATTCTTCTTGCAAACTCAAAGTGCCTGCCCCTGGGGACGTTTCGTAAATGCCATAATTTTATGGAAGGTTTAAGATCAATCTCTACCTACCTCCACGCAGAATTTCAATTTTCTACCAAGACCGAAAGTTCCCAAACAATTCGTACAGACATAAATATAGTAGCTCGTTACTTCTGCTATTTATAATATAGACAAGTACAAAATTTATTATTATTTTGATAAATTCTTTAAAGAATTTATCAAATGAGCTACATTGTTATCTCGTTTTATTTAACTTCATAGCTTTTACATATTAGAAATTTTTGGGAGCCAGTTTTTTTTTAACTCAGAGAAAAGTGACAACTTTAGGCATAATCTTTAACTCACAAGGTCAGTATTGTGCTAATCTAGTTTTGTATAGATCAAAACTATGATATAATGGAAACTATCCAAGGATATTTTCATAAAATGCAAGATTTGCAGATTTCCATAAGCGGTCGCTAATAATAGAATACGCTGAAATACTATATATATAATAGGTTATTCAATCTAATAAATTAAAAAAATATATTACAAATATTTACTTAATTATAATTCTCTCTACGACAGTTTTCTAAAAGTAACTTTCCCACGATTTCATTGGACTGCTTGCCAAAATTTTGATTTATGAATGTAATTAAGATGATAACGCAGTGATGATAATTAGCATACCTGTAGTAACAGATCTGTTAAAATGATAAACTTATGAATAAAAATAAATCTTTTCTGATAAATAAATGAAATATTAAATGGTAATTAAGAATTAGAATACTGTAATACTCTACTGCAAGTATCTCTTGTAGTGTAGTTTTATTTTTTAATGTAAAATTAATGACATTCAATATATGTAATAAAAAAATAATAAAATTTTTCAATAATGTATACGATAGTTTTAATTAACTTAAAAAAGAAAATTCTGATTGCTACATTTTGATAGCATTTTGTTAAATATATAATACAGTAATTATAAATTTTTATGGTTTTGTTTAAACTAAATTTCGCACAACTTATTAAATCTTAAATAATTTCCCGTTTTAATATTAAATTTATAATAAATAAAACTTAAAGAAATAAAAAAAAAATATTACAAAGTTTCTCAATTTTATATATCATTTAATTGTTAATAGATGGCGCTATATAGCGTGTTAAGTTTTAAAAACGAAATTTTGTATCTTTTTTTATTTTTTATTTTTAAACGTATTATTTATATGTGATAAATAAATTTAAAATATCTAATCTAATCATCAAAATATTATTAATTCTAATTAAACTTTGATTATTAATTACTTCTTTTAAAAGTACAGTATTAACAACAGTTAATTTCATTATAATTTTTAAAAAATTACGTCATCACTTTTTGTAATTTTAACAAAAAATACTGGACATTGCGTATTTATTTTTTGGAGTCATGTTATTTTCTAGGATGTTGTTTAGCTATAGAAATTCAAATTGGCAAACTGCCAAAATAAAGACACTATTATTTTATAAAAATTCTACTTAAAATTAATCTTAGGTCTATAGAATAAAGTTAAAGTGGATATTTCTTGTAGGATTTGTTAAAGATTTGTTATTTCATAATCCAATAGAATAAATGAATATAAAAATTGTTTTAAATTTGAGGTTTCGTAAAAATGTTTCGTAATATTGACGTAACCTGTGACGTACTGTAGATTTTTATTTATTATACAATTTTAAATAGCCGAATTTTTATTTTTTCAATTTATTATTAAAAAATTTTAATTAAAAAAAACATTAAGTATTAAAATTCAATCCGAATTTTAATAAAAATTCTAAAATATAATTTATCTATATGTATAATTAGTTGTTCAGATAATAACCCCACCCTAGAAACGCCCACTTCTTACATCCGTGATAAAATTAATCGTTTCAGATAAGTAATTATGAGATCATAATTTAAAACGAAACCGAAAATAAAAAAAAGAGATTAAAATGTCATCTTTGTTACGTATTGATGAGTTTATAATTTAATTTTCGTCTTTTACGAGTATTAAAATGTGAAGATATGGCCATATGCTTTCTTTCACTTGTAGTTAAACATGTTCGGAAGAATTGTTACGCGTTGATGATTTCTAAACGATGTCATCAAATAAAAATAGTGCAAATTTATTTAACGAAATTAAATATAAACAGATAATTTTTACAGCGATTAGCAATTTTTTTAAATGATTTTTACATAAATGTAATTGATTAAACGGTAAAATATATATACTGTTGATAATTTTTAAAATAAAATTTTAAAACTTGTTGTAATTACTTATAGTTTAAAAAAATGCGAAATTTTATACGAAATTAGTTCTGATCTGATTAAATTCCAATAAAAGATTTGATCTACATTTTCGAAAGTTAAGAAGTTAACCAGAAAAACTGATATTTTCTCCCATTTATATTCATTTAGAATATTGATTTTTTCGTATTTTGTTTTTTAGTAAAATGCAAAACTTTGTATCAGTCTCACAAAATTGTAAATATTAAATCAATAGAGAAGAACACTACGTTTAAGTTAAAATATTTTTATAAAAGAATACTGTATATAAATTTTTTATTTTTCTCCCAATAGAGTTATGTCAATGAAACAGCAATCAAACAATAAGCAATAAAATACAAAAATAGAAAGAATAAAATACAAAATTAAATAAAATAATAATTAAATTTGTTATTTATTTATCCTTTTATATCCCAATTTTTTTAATATGTAAATTTTTCTTCTAAAGATAGCTGTCAATATCTGTTACAGTACAATATATAGTACAGTATATTATGATGATATAAATTTAATTTGTTATATCTGATTTAGCGATTTATTGTTTATTAATATATTACAATTATTTAAATAGTTATTTTAAAAATTAATGAAGAATGATTTAATAGAAACATTTAGAAAATTAATATATATATTTTTTTGTCTAACAAAATCAAAACTCTTTCGTTTTGTACATGGTTGTTTCAAATATAATGAAACTTTGTTTATAGCTATTATAATTTTTTTTCAGTATAAAATAAAATATACTTTTTGAAAAATTATTTCTGCATTAAAAGCATTTTGTTCTAAGATAAATTCTTAATATGTTTTTTATTCCTACATACTAATTAGTTTCCTCTTTAGGCAGCAACGAATAAATGGGTAAAAATAAGCATTTATCTAAAGAAAAAAATAGGCAAACTACGTACTTAGAAAACGACTATAAATATTTATTTTCTTGAGCTGAAAGTTTTCGTAATGGAATTCTTGTAAGCATACAAAAATTTAAAATGGATCCAAAAATATGAAATCTAATATAACGATTTCGGTGTTAATTTAAAATACTTTAAATTTGCAGATGTTATTCAAAATGTTTGAAAATAATCATATTTTCGTCATAATGTAATTTGTCAGCAATATTTATATTTAATTTACTCCAAAAGACTTAATATCGATAATCTTTAACAAGTTGAATCCGGAGGCAACTCGAGAGCAGAACTTTAATGTGTTCAGAAGAGAATGAAGTTGTCTTTTAAATCGAGAAGCATGAAAAAAGCCATTCAACCGAATTAAATTTTTTGAACTAATCTTGTTAATTTTTATTTCAATAGATTTTTAAAAAGTCAAAGATACAACTAACAATTTTCAATGAACACGAAAGAAGGTAAAAAAAAAAAGACGGAAAAAATCTATAAAATGGATGTAGATTGTATTCCATTTCGAATTTCTCAAAGGTTGTTTGAATTAAAGTTTTTTGAATATCTATCGATTAGTCGCTGGAAATTTCCGATCTAAAAATGTTTCTTAAAATAATACTAAAAATATTTAATCTCTAAATTTTAAATAAATCTCTGAAATTTAAATCTAGGATAAATTAAACATATTTTTTTTCTTTGATTATTAATTTTACAATTATTTACTCTTATGTAAACTTTCAAAATATATTTTCCTTAATAATTAAATAAAACAATTAAAATTATATAATTTAACAATATATTTCTAATTAGTTATATATGTAAACATTCAATAACTGACTACTTAGTTCCATTATATTCAATTCTGTATTATAACTATTACGAATGCTTTAACATTTCGATGTTTAAAAATTATCTGAATGTAATTTCAGTAAACTATATTCAGCTGTCAATCTTCTAAGTTATCTCAAATTATCAGCGACATGTTATAATCACACACACATATATATATATTGTTTGCAGTTGTTACTTAGAGGATATAGTTGAAAATAGTTGGATTTTTTTTTTAAGATAAAGGTAAATAACAAAAATCACATAATATTTTTAAAATTTCTTGTTGAAATAATTTAAATATTTAAAAATAATTATTGTATTAATTTTAAATTCATATATATTGTACTTAAAAATATATAAAGTTAGTCTTTTTATTTTTTTCATAATGGTAAATATATGAATATTTATCTTCTTTCATAATTTCTATGAAAAATTCAATTGTTAAATTTAATATATTTAAATAAAAGAATAGTGATACTATCAAACTTGTAAATTTAATTTAGAATACATTTTATCAAATTAATTTCAATTGTTTTATGCTGGTGATTTAAATCGATCCTTTGTGAATACTATATTTATTAAACGTTGTCTGAGTCGAAATATTCCTTCGTTTTATTTTTCATATCCGTAATTTAATTTAAACTTATTAAGGTAAATAAGATTGCTAATAAAGATATTTTTAAACGATGCACTAATCAATGAGAAGTGTCTTTATGAAAGATGTTTCTATTTGATTGATTTTGCATTATAAAAAGATGAGCTTTTTATTGATGCTTTATTACAAAAGATCAGTTTTATGATAATTCACTTGACTTAATCATATCTTCACCTTCAAGAAAAAATTTATCACGTAATTTACCAACTAACTTGTAAAACAAATCTGATGCATAAATCAAGCTAATAAATTTTGTATTTTCTGTACAGTTTTTATTTATAAAAACATATATATTTAACAACTGACATGATTAAAATATAATAAATATAAAACTTAAATACATTTTTGAATATTTACAGATGAAATTCAGTTTGATAATTCTCTTAGGTATACATTTACTCGCTAGAACAGGTAACTTTTCAGCCGTTATTAATTTATAATATTGATCCAAACATTTTAGACGATAATTTATTTTTTATTCTGTTTTCAAAGTTTATTCGAAAAATGTTATTACGTGCTATTGGAATAGCTGGTCTGTATATCGTATGGGGAAAGGTCAATCATCAGTGAAACATATTGACTCGAGCCTTTGTACTCATCTTATTTATAACTCAGCTGGAATCGGAGAATATAACGAAGTTACACCAGCAGATCCTTGGAACGATTTGCAAGATAATGGAGGCAAAGGTGAATGAATTAAAATTTCGTAGATTATTTTTAAAAATTTATTTTTCTATTCATATTAGTTATTTCTCCTACGATATTTTAAATTCTTTTCTCACAATATTTAAAATTCCGTAACTATAGCATTCAGAATAATTATTAATAATTTATAAATTAGAAATTCAGTCTCGATATTCATTATTATATAAGCTTAAGTTAAATTTAATACGGTTAAAGTGAATAGATCCTAATGTAAATACAGCTTGCAAACTTATGTAAATATACGACTTCTTTGATGGTTATTGCAGAAGAGAAAATTACAACGATTGCAAAAAATAGAAACCTTTTAAACTTCGATTTCTATGAGAATTAAATTTCGACATTTAATTGCTAAAATCTTAAAAGTTTAATAAATAAATAATTTAATTAACCGTACTATTAAAATTTTAAAATTAAAGTATTAATAAACACTACGTGTTCGCTGCAATTTTGATTTGTATTATTAAAGAGTGTATAAAATGCAAACAGATAAAATTTTAAGCATATTTTATTGAATCAAACCTTAAAGAAATATTAAATATTTTATTATTAAAGTTTTATAAAAGCTATAAAAAATATATTTTGTTACTAAAATTTTTATTCAGGAACTTACAAGAAATTTATTGACATGAAAGAATACAATAAAGACTTGAAAATATTAATAACTGTAGGAGGATGGAATACGGGATCTATTAAATTCTCTAAACTTTCATCAGATGCTAAAAAAAGGAAAGTTTTTATAGATTCTGCACTTAAATTAGCAAAAACTCATGGTTTTGACGGAATCAATGTGAATTGGCAATTCCCGACAAAGCGAGGTGGTGTTCCCGACGATAAAAAGAATTTTGCAATTTTACTTAAGGTATCTTTTTAATAGCATCGTTTTAAAAATAATTAATTTTGAATTACATCATCCTGTAATAAATTTAAACAAAAAATCTGGTAATTTCTGATATTACATCGATGAGAATTTAATAAGTTAATAGCTTTTTTTTGTTACTCTCAGATATTGCACTTTATAGCGTTTCAAATAAATATCAGTTTATAAATTTACTTATTAAAATCTATCGATAATTTAATAAAGTAATCGTTAAAAAATTAATGATTTTTTTAGGAAATGTACGAAGTCTTTAGAGCTAATAAATTACTTTTGACGATCGATATGAGTGCATCTCCCAATATTATTGACGATGCTTACGACGTCCCCGTAATTTCTAAGTAAGTCATTAAAATTCTTTCACGTATAATTAATAAATTATATATATTCATTTCCTTATTGTTATGAATGTTAAAATTTCCCAAAGGTAAATGGATAATTTTACAAACTAATTACAGTTAATCAGATCACAGTGCTCTTTATCTATTAGGAATATCTCTCTCTTGGTACTTAATATTTGCATTTAGTCACAAAAGAAAGTTACAGAGTTAGAGATCTTTTGCTCTTCTTTCCTTTCCTGTGTTAAAAGATAAGATCAGTTCGATTGGTCAAACAGAGAATGTCACAGATCAATATAGGTTATTGGGTAATTATCGCGGAAAAAACGCGCAAGAAACTTTTTTCTATTACTTTTCCCCTTTTAGTTTTTTTATCTTAGTGAAGAAATTCATTAACAATTCATGGAAAATACTGAATAAGAATTTGCGCATAAGGAAAAAAATATATTGATTTATGAATATAATTTCTTGACATTAACAATATGAAGAAAAACAATTTTTGAGATTAATATCTAACGAAACTTTTAAAACTTTCCTATTTTACATCATTTGTAAGACGAAGTGTCTCTACGTGTAACAAAATTACAAAATATTGATTAAACTGTAATATAAAATCTGTGTTTAAATGTTTTATATATTTTTTATACTTAATTGAAATACTGTATATCATATTTTATTCATTGGGATATGCTGTAAAGTTATTTAACCAACAGCATTTATAAATCATGTAAACTTCTATTATTCTTCATAAAAGGCAAATTTTGAAAGATCATAAATCTTTTCGAATATTTTCTTCTTCTACATATCATAATTCTTATAAATTCTGAATGGACCATTTAATTTGAACTTTTCCGGAAAATATCATAAGAAATAGTCCTTTATTACTTAAATGCATTATTGTTCTCAACTTCCAATTTTAAGCACTAACGTTATGTACAATAGAATAATTCAGTGTATAATGATGTCATTAAATAATTGGTATGCTATTCTGTATCCTATTACCTCTCGACCTTAATATTAAATATAATTTATGCTTTAAATCGCATATGCTAATGTATCCATACATCATATTCCAGTTGACAGAATATGTAAACTGAATAGCTATAGTTCTATTCATATCTATTCATATTTGTCATTTAATGCACTTCATATATTAAAAATCTGGCTTTACTAACATTCTTAATACTAATCACCATGTTTATAATTGCTTTCTATTATTTTCTTCAATTAATATGTTGCCTGATGTAATGTATGGTTTGATAAAACTTAGCGAAGCGAAAACAAGAAAAAATATTGGAAGATTCGTAGTAAAGTAAGTATAATCATTAAAAAAATATGCCAGAGAAATAAGGATTCATTTTTAATTTAAAATTCTTTAAGTATGAACTCGAGAGTTTTGTAAACTGTTTAATTTCCCAAGACGATGGATGGCAATCAAGCGATGGTGTTCGAGAATTAGAAAAATAACTTTCTTAAAAAAAAAGGAAAAAATTTAACAATAAATTTATTTAAAACAAAATTTACAGTATTTTATAGTTTTCTTGTTTAAGATCATAGGTAAATCCAAGATAAGAATTACATATAAGAATTACAATATTAATATTTTATTTCCTGAAGTTTTAACCAAATATTTAACATGTTACTATCATAATTATGAATTTAAAAATTATAAGAAACATTAAGCATACTTTTTAAGAAGTTTATTCACGTCTTAATTGAAAATTTATTATTGTAGTTTTATAGGTGAGTCATGAAAGATAATTTGGAATTGATTCTTGCATAATTCCTACCATTCAAATTAGTTTTCTTCTTCTTCTACTTCTAATATGGAGGTTATAGCATTTAAATTAATTGAATACGATCATGGATGTATTATACATCCATTGCTGAATGACAATTTTCCATCGATGCAACTTTCAAATGTCTTCATTGTTTCCAGCTAATCACTTGAGCATTGATAAAAAATTATGAAATTTGAATTATGAAGCTTTAGTTATGAGGACGATATGAAATATTTTCTTGTTCGTCGAACAGTGCCGATGGTGATATAAAATGAAATTCGTTTAATTATCTGAGAATAAATATCCCATTTTGATGTTAGAAATTTTTGCATGATATTTCGCCTGAAGTAATTTTTATTGTTATAGAGATAAATTAACGAATATCTTATACATCTAATAAATATTTACTGAATAGTAATATATCTTCTTATAATCAATGCAATTTTAATATCATACTATGTATTATGAGAGTATAAATAAAATATAATCGAATAATTAACTCATAAAAAGATAGTAAAATCACAGTTTATTTTAATTGAAAAGTTTCTTAAAATACTTAAATATATTTGGCGAGTCGTTAAGCACGGAAATTCGAAACTCAAAGTTTCATCAAATAGCGCTTAAAATATTTCTAAATATTTATATTTTAATATTAAATATTTTATATTTAATAAATATTTCTAAATAATCTTTCTTTTTATTGAAAATTCAGTTTATTTCTATAAGAATAGCTTCCAATATCAGCAAACAATATATTATTTCGAGTATTCCTTAATTTCATGCTGATCTTCCTTTTAAAATCGGATAAGGAGATTGATTCTATGAAGTTCAGGAAGAAAATTAGCATGCCATACTTTCTGTATTTTTAATTAAAATATTGAATTTCTAACCTTTTAATGTATTCGGATACTAAAATTATAAAAAAAAGATTTTCTTCGAATTAGCTTCGTATTTTTTTTAATCCATTGCTATAGGCAATATAATAATTTACTAAAGATACCTTATTTAAAACAAATAAAAGTATTTATTCCGATAAATCAAATAGAAAAACAATATGTTTTTTCATTAGAAAGATTTTTCTTCATTTATTTCATCAATAAAAATATTTATTTATAAAATAAATACTTAGCGAGATAATTTACATAAACAAAGATTTCGATTCTGAGTTTGAATGGCATTTAATAACAGTCTAAATATAATTATTGTATTCAATTTATATTGGAAAAGTTATAATATTGAATTAATCAATCGGCCTGTTCATTCATATTTCCATTTCAAATTTTATTTCATTGATAATCAGTATTCCAATAAAATAAAAATGTCAGGCGAATCACTGAATAATGTTCAAAACCTTAGTTTTATTTATATCCTATTATCAATAATTTTTAATGATAATCGGTTAAAATATAAATTTATAAATAATTATTTTACATAATTTAATATTATTGAAAACGATAAAATTTTTTTCATTATTATTAAATGCAACTGCAATATATTAAATTGTTTTAAATTGCCAAAATAAATTTAAAGCAATTTTTTTTTTATTTTTAATTTTCAAATATAACTTTGTTAAATAAAGAATGAAAAATGCATTAAGTAATCTGTAGAAATAATAAAATTTAGTTTTAGCTAAATAAATTATCGTATTACGTCAATTGTAAGATTATAAAAAATAATCAATAGTAAAAAGCTGAAGTCATCTTATATTTCTGCTCTGAAATAAACGTCAATTATTCTATACTATACAGTATATTAAAAATTCGGAAAATAAATTTTTTAATAATTTGGACAATATATTTTCAATGGATGGTGATAATCGAGCGCATATAACTGTATAGTATAAAATATTCCTCGTTGATTGTGGCAGTTAAAAATATTTTGAATAAATATAAAAAAAGTTAATAGAGCATATTATCAAAACTAAATGCAAATATTTAGTTAAGAATTTTGTATATCTGAAAAATAAATTATGCTATTTACTTCTTTGCATCTATGATGAGAAAATATAAGCTACGATAATAAAATTCAGATTTTCATATACTGTTTTTTTTCTTATCATATTAACTATAAAAAATATTTACAAAAATTATCAATTTTAAACTCTCCTATTTATACTCTTATCTTAATACTGTATATGAGTAGTTTATCATTCGTCTTTTAATATTATTATTATTTTTTATAAAGTTGAATATTAATTACCGGACAGATCTTTATTCTTAATTTTCTGGGAAATTCTAGTTTTATCTATCGATATACATTTCTCACCTTATTAAAGTGATGAGAGTTTCTTAAATAATGAAGTATGAAATAAACATGAACTGAACTTAATATTGAGTCGGACATTTCTCAGATTTCAATATTGAGTTTAACTAACGTAATTTTTAATTACTTATTGAATAAGCGAAATTTATCATTTTAAATATATGATTAATTATAAGTTCAAATATTTAAATTATATTAAATATTGTATTTGAATTATAAAATTAAAAATGTTTGAATTATATTAAAAAAAGTTAATGAAAAAATTAACATTTTATATAATAATGATTATAATTATATAATAATAATTATTATTATTATTTATTTTTATTATTATATCTTTTAATGTTTAAAATAATAATAATAATATTTACTCCGGAGTTATTCCGTGCTCACATTGATGTACCCTATAATAATAATAATAATAAATAATATTGTTAAATAATTAAATTTAATTATTAAATATAATAATAATAATTGTTATTATAGTTATTTATTTATTTGGGAAATGTAATTGGGATACTTATCCCATTACTGAGGCGATAAATACACTTTACTTATCATCACTTTCTCCAAGAGTCACAATAGAATATCCACAAAATCTATACAATTTGATAAAAAAATAACGTATAACTAGCTATTTTAACATAAACAAAAAACTCATTAGTATCTTTATACTCCAACAGAAAATTTAAACCAATCTAATCCCTAATCTTATACAAAACTAAACATTCACAAAACCAATGATACATAGAAAAATTTTCTTCACACCACACACAGTTATCTTGATTTAACTTAAACCATCTACCTCTGATTGAAATAAACCGTGAATTCAATCTCAGCTGGATTATAAACTTCTTCAGATAAAAAGGAATATTCTTAAACATATAATCCTCATTTGAGGGAAAGGATATCAACCATGCATACCAATCATGTCTAGTTAATTTATTAAATGCCTCAATATCTTTTCTATAAGAATCATGCACGGCTGCAGTTATAACCAATTTCGTATCCCATTCAATACTATTAGACCAAGAAAGAAAACTCCTAAACGAGGCTCCATATTTCGCCAACAACAAAGACACTTTCCGTATCCAATTACCTGAAAATTGAGGCGAATTATAATAAAGATCTCCAAACTACTCAGTATCCGAACCGCAATTGCAGTATCCACCTTAATCCTAATCACAAATTTCAAAACTCTCTTCAATAAACAAGGGAATAATTCAGTCCTCTGTAAATCATGCCTTATAGCATATTTTGAGACTCCTCTCTCTAAACCAGTGGTTCTCAAAGTGTGCGTCAGGGCGCACTGGTGCGCCCTATGGTATTCTAGAGAAATGTGTGTCCAGATATAAAAATAAATAAATATAGTTACTCTATTATTCCATTTCATTACTGAAATGGTGAACGTTTGATTTCTCTCCAACGAAAATAAGTAGGCTAATGATCTGTAAAAATACTTGTACTTAGAAATCAATGAACGCATTCTACATTGAATTAGAGTTGCCAGTTTCGATTTTATTCGTCTACAATTCATACTTCGATAATATCAAGTGGATTCTTTCTCAGCGCGGATGATGCCAGCCATTTTTCCAGGAAAAGGCGGGAAATGTCACGTGATTAGAGATGATTGATATAGACATCTTTTTTTGACGTAAACTTTGTTGGTCACATGATAACATACTTCTCAGAAATTTGTATATAGTGCGCCTACAATTATTTGTAGGATTTTAAATGCGCGCCGACTTCAAAAAGTTTGAGAACCACTGGTTTAAAGAGATGTTATTGTACCCTTCATGATTCTTTTCCTGAGAAAATGTATAAATTACTTATAAAGAAATAAAATATCTATGCAAATAATTATTTATTTAATTTGTTTCATATTACTCAGTATACATTTTAGTCTAATAAACTGATTTCAAAAATGATCAAATATGCAATTAAACATCATTTGGATTCTTCGCCATTAGCAGTTCCCTCATCTGTGCCAGCATCGGGTGCTTCTCCTTCTGTGCTTGCAGTTGCGTCTTCATTATCAGTCTGAACATCATCTTGACTTTCTCCGGTCTCTACCATGGCAGCAACCAAGAGAAACAAAAGAAAGAATACTCGAAGTTTCATTTTGACAGAAGAAAATGTTCGATATAAAAATCCTTCTCCCAACCCAGTTTATATACTTTTGCTACTTCAAAACCTACCAATCGTAATTCGAAATTTCGCGATTATTTATTCTATGAAAAAACTAACAAGGAAAAATTTTCTGTCTTCCGTGTTTAATTAGCTGCCCAGTTAAACACGGAAATGAAAACCTCAAATCTTTCTATGTTTAAAATTTAAAACAAAATTATTAAATAAAATTTTAAAATGGGATAAAAGATAAATGATTGAAGAATTATATTTCGTGTAATTAATAAAAATCATATCAGGATATTATTGTATGTAAATATTTTAGATATAAATTAAATAACGAGCATTTTTAATAGCTGTTGATATAAACGAATAGGAGTTAATTTTTCCCCATATTATCAAGTTAATTTAAAATTTACATTCAAATTTTTTATTAATATTTTGTTTTATTTGTTTTTAATTTATCCAACTTTTGGAAGGAAACTGATGCGTATAATGCTGTCGTACTTTATTTTGATATAGAAACGATGGAAGTGCAATTATTAAAGGGTTCTCCCTACAATATTTTAGATATTTAATTAGTCAGCTGAATAATTGCCTGGTAAAGTGTTGCTTATCATCTGGGGATCCAGATTAGTTATCCCAATCCAATAACTCTAGAATTTTCCAAGCAGGTTCCGAGCCCGGCCTATTGAAAGCCATTTTTCAGCTAATAGTCGATCCACAACTAGTGTATGCAACCTGGTTGTGTATTCGGATATCCCACTTATTATCAAATGGGTACGAAAACAGGAGAGAAGAAAAGGATCCGGGACCCCATTTCTCCTGATGTTTTTATCAGAAGTCTGGCTGCGATCCATAGAAAACATCATTCATTGAAAGACTATTCAACTTCAATACAGATGTAAACTATCCGTAGTACATTCTGCAATAATCTCCTCGATTAAAATTATCATTTGAAAATTAGCGAAAATGGAAAAAGAGAAGCTTACAGTATATATTTATTGATATTGTATATCTATAAATTTATAAATATTTTAACGGTAAATTTTGATTAGATTTTATTTTTTATAGTGATATTATAATTATAAAAGAGAAAAAGTCACTTCATTAAAGAGAAATTACATATTTTTTCTTTAATGAAGCGTTTTGGGTTTATATTCATAAGAATTTTTTCTGTTATTTTGTTGTAAGAAATTTGTGATTTGATCATGCCCCAACTACTTGATGAAACTCTGTTTATTCTTTGAAAAAAATCACATTAAACTTATCCATTCAAATTTTGTGTATTTTTTAATCAACAGATGACACCACTTTCCATTCAGTAAGAGCACTAAGTGGCGTATTGTATCTGATTAAAATATCATTTTTGTTTTATTTTTATCTTTAAAGATGGACAATTATCTCAGCAAATAATTACTTATTCAATTCGTTTCATTAAACATGTTACTCAATATACATTTCAATCTAATAAACTGATTTCAGAAATGATTAAATTAGCAATTAAACCTCATTTGGATCCATCGATATCCTCAGCATTCGATCCTTCTCCAGTAGATGGTTCTGCTGTTGTTTTCCCACCAATCTCAGAATCTTTCTCACTTTCTCAGATCTCTACCATGACAATAATCAAGACATTCGAACTTTTATTTCGTCAGAAGTTGTTTAATATATAAATCTTTCTCCCATTCCAGTTTATATACTCCGAGTGACCAATTCATTATGAGTAACATAAGAATGTAAAATAGTCTAGAGTTGCGATTAGTTTTTCCGGGAAAATTTTAACTATTGATTTCAAAGTTTAAAAAATTATTTTTTGCATACTTCTCAAACATTTATGTTGTATAAGTGTATGCTGTTTTTATAATAAATGAACAAATTAATATATATTATTTTTGTTTAAATTAAATAAGTTCCGCTTTATACTAACTTTTAAGTATTGACTGTTCATCATATGGAGCCACATTGAAAGTAGTAAAGAGCTACAATATGGCCATGATGGTTATATATTTTTGTCATTTGAAAATCTAACTATCGTGCAGTGAAACTTTGCAACTGTTTGTTCTATCAAAAACTAACAAGGAAGAATTCTCTGTCTTCCGTATTTAACTAGCTGCTACTGTTAAACATAGAAATGAAAAACTCAAATCTTTCTACATAGAAAATTTAAAACAAAATTATTAAATAAAATTTTTAATGGAATAAAACCAAATTATTGAAGTATTATAATTTATGTAATTAATAAAATAGATCAAGATATGGATTGATTGTAAATATTTTGATGCAAATTAATAGTTGCTCATATAAACGAATAGGAATTATTTTTTCCATATTATTTGAGTCAATTTATATTGAAATTTTTACCGATGCAAAGCTTATTTTATTTTATATACGCCACCAGTAAATGTGAAGGGCGTTCATAAAGTTCCAAGAAAATGTAAATTAAAAAACAAGGGTAATTTCAAACTTATATAACACCACGCTTTAGTACCATGTAGCACTGTCACAAAAATACTTGATAAAATAAGTCTCAACAAGTTTCTGTTCGCATCAATTAATTATAAAAAAGTAGTAAAAGTAGCAGGGTATTATTCTGTTTACGAATAATAAACACTTTATGGAAATTGTATCAGTCGACTGTTGTGCAGTTACATACAATCCTAGCGCGCCGGCGCTCGAGCGACGCGGAATATTCGATATAGAAGTTAATTTTTTACTTCATAAAATGTATTTAAAACTCTTATTAAAGAAGAATATGGAGACCAATATATTTTATTTAAATATAGTTATCAGTTTGGATTATATTAATGTTTATATATTTTTATATTTATGTGTTTTTTATGTGTTTTTATTTTTATATGTTTATATTTATATTAATGTTATAAAGTATTATTTATATTTTAATGTTTTATGTTTTTATATTTTTTATGATATCTATTTTTGATTGTATATAACTTCAAGAGTTACAATAATTTTACGATTTTAAATTTAAAAAAGTTCTCTTCTGTCATTTAAAATAGGGAGTCTCTCCAGTGCCGCGACGAGAAAGTAAAATAGTTGCTGCATTTAGTATTGTGAATCGCTGCCGGTAGATGGCATCACAAATTATTATTGAAAGCTTGAGGATCGTCATATATAATAAAGGAATAAACGTGTGAAGTCTATGTTTCTGTGCATGTGCGAACCGGACCGGAACTCCCAAGACAGGAAGTGCTGCCATTACTATTTTCTCTCGCTTCGAATTTTTAATCGCGTCTTTTAGAAAACTAAATCCCAATCTCATTATAAATTTTATTTTAAATTATCATAGTTTATTTCCTATTTATGTTTGTACACTTCTTTTCGTTGTTTTTATTTCAATTTTTGTTTTTTCGATCGAAAAATGTTGACTGTTATTGGGTCCGAAAGTTCAGGTTGCATTCGGCGCGCCAAAGCCACATAAACATTGCATTCGTGGTTGCATTTAAATAATGTTTCATTTATTTCAGAAATTATAATTATTTTTATTTTAAGATAATAATTATAATTATTACTATCCAGGATTATTACCTATTTTGGTCCACTAGGGACCAAAGTAGTCTTATGTCTGTAAGAGTCTGTGCATGTGTTTTTTTTTTTATCGTATTTTCGTTTTTATTATGGATGACAGGCTATGGTTGCGTACGAGGGTTCAATAGCAAAATCTCAAATTTGACACATAAGAAAAAAGTTTATTTTCTGATGTATTTGGGTGCACAGTGGCCAATGGCTAACTAGTATAATTAAATGGAGACTATCGATGTTCATTATTATTATTAGATCAAATTCACAAATTAAATACACATACACAATGTCAGTAAAAATCGAGATAAAACATGAAAATATATATCCAGCAGCAACAAGAGAGAACTTAAACGGAAGAGAGAAGAATAATTAAGACGCAATCAGGTGCATTAGAGAAAATTTTCAAAAATAATGAATATGATATTTATCGAGTTTGTACATCTACAAATGAAAATGAACTTCAGCGAAGAGAGGATGAAGAAGAACAAAATAGAGAAAATTTAACAATTTTAGAACATCAAACTTCAATATCTACAGAACAAGATTCTTTAAAATTAAATATCTTAGAAATTTCAAATTGGCAAGATTTAATAAATGACAAATTGGAAATGTAGAAATAAAATTATATGATTTTCGATAAAATTTTATTTTTTGAAAATATGTTGAGGCCTCACTAATAACTTTTTCCCGACGCCCCTCCAAATCTTCAGCCGGCCCTATTCTACAATAGTAAATGGTATGTGTTTCACGACAAACTCACGACCACGACTTACGTTTCACCTGGAGATTTGTAAACAAAACATAATGAATTTAAAGCGTAACCATCCATGACTATAACGCAACCAAATGAGTAATTGTCAAAGCGGGAAAAAATGTAAACTAAGAGGAGGAGAGCGAAATTACTACATGTAAAGTCACGCCTATAAAATTCTCCTTTTTCTTTTCAGGACAATCGAACTTGAATTTGTTTTATTATAAATTTGAGATCAACTTTGCTTATATTCGTTTCTCATTATATTTCGTCATCAATTATCTGCTTTTCCTAAGTTTATACACAATAAACTTCCCAAAAATTCAAGTCATACATGTGGAAGTCATCAAACAATGATAGCAGATTAGTATTGTTCTAATATTAAAATCATATTTAATTTGCAAGTTAATGATAATCGTTTCATGTTATTCATGTTAAGTAAAAAGTATCGCCGCTACCTTGTAAAACAGTTTGCAATAAAATTACGTCTACATAAAATAAGTAACTTTACAAATATGTGATTTATTTTGTGCATTCTATAAAGTTTTGTGAAAACTTTCAATAAGATTTTTCAGATGACTTTTAATATTTTATATGAGAAATGTGTTTTTAAACTTCAGAATGATTTAAGAATTATATTAATTACTTTGATTCTCAAAAGAATTTATATTCTTCTATCTGGTATAAACGTGACAGGCATGATTTAATGATATTTTATTTTCAGTCCCCAAAATATTTTTGATCTACAGTTGATCTAATTGCAGGTCTCTATATCACTTCAATTAGGAACAATCTGAGAAATTTGAATTTAAGCTGATGAAATCATGTGACTAATCAAACATATCAAGATTAATTTCAAT
>WUQG02211750.1:0-21568 GCA_011317285.2 Androctonus mauritanicus
TAAGAAATAAGAACATAGATTAATGTATCATGTTTTTTATTTTTGTTAACTATATTGTAATATAACTGGTTTCCTTTGTAATTTTATTTTATGTATTTAAAAATATTATTATGAAAAGGGGTCCGTGGCATTCAACTAACGGGCAAAGAGGTCCGTGGTCTTCATTTAATAGGCAAAGGGTCCATGGAACAAAAAAGGTTAAGAACTCCTGATCTAGACTTAGTTGTTAAAGATACAAATGTACAAAAACTGCACAAAATTTCCAAAACTGGTGCAGTCCATAAGTCACATTCTCAGGCATTTTATTTTTTGTCTATGATAAAATATCATTCGTTAAATTGTACACGAAGAAAGATTTTTAATTTTCAAATCTTCAAAAAGAAACCTGAAATATTTTTTATGTTTTCGTTAAAAACATGTAATAAAGAATATCTGCACAAGAACAACATGTGCAGTTATGTATTCATTAGTGCATTATATAATCATATCCATCCACTATATGTTTTTTTTTTATATTTACTTAGTAAAATTAATATCTGAAAATTGATAAAAATATTATTTGTTAATTAATAATCAAGCATACAATAACACTCAATAAATATATAGAAACTCGAATCGATATCTGCAAAAAGTTTGCTGAAAAAATATTTTAATTAATAAAACCACTCCAGATAATTGACAAATAAAAAAAAATAAAATTGAAGAATAATGAGAAAACAATTCATTAAAATATAGACAGTAACCAAAAATTGAATTTAAAATTTTTGTATTAGCCTATCAGATTTCTAAATCAAAAAATTTTGTTTACTCTTGTTTTTAAATAAAAGCAATTTTCAAATTTAATATCTCGAAATATTCTTATTGTGAAGCAATCAAAAAAACTTTGAAAAATGCAATTTTATCACGAAAAAAATTTCTAGCATTTTAACAACAGAACTTTTATAAAAATTGAGATTTAATAGCGATAAAGATGATGAAATTCCTTTGCACTTATTATCGGGATTCGCGTATTCTTAAAAGAATTTCTTGCGGACTTCTTTCTGACATCTGAAAATCAATAAAAACAAAGTAAGACAATTTCAAGTCTAAGACAATCGATTTTTTTGTAATACGATTTTTGATTTTATTTTTTATTTTTAAAGATGATAAATTATGCCTAATTTTAAACGTAGGAAAATATGAAAAATTTTAAAAAGAATTAGCTATATTATCTGAACTTACGTTTTTTTTTTTTTTTGTTTTTTGTTTAATAATTATATCAAGGAAAAGAAAAAAATTTGTGCTATCAAAAGATTGAACATTGAACAGAAGAATAAAGCCAAAAGTTCGATAAAAATGGCATAACATTCTTTTTTATTTCAAGTTATATAATATTACAGATAAAAAGAAAGTATAAAACAAGTCTTTCAATTCATTTTTAAATTTAATTAAATTTTTTTTTGTTTTGTTTTCGTATCGTTGTTTTCGTACTTTTTTCTTCTTTCTATTGATTAAAAATATCTTTGTTTTTCTGTAAAGAACAATATTATTATTGAGAAAAATCGATAAATCTACATAAAACAAAGGAGCCACATCGATTGGCGCTTAACTAAAGTAGTTTTTTTCTACTGGATTAACTTCTAATGTCTACTATGCTAAATAAAATTAATTAAGTAAAACAGAATACCTTTCTACTTTAGAAAACAGAAGCTTAACTGGAATATTTCGGACTTATCTGTTGTAAAGAGCTTAAATTTCTTCACTTGTTCTGTTAGAGTTTTTACAAGTATTTTTAATTCTAGAGAGAAATGTTAACTTAAAATTTCTACATAAATTTATGATGTGCTTAGTTGAATAAACTTTAAATTTCATAGTTGAATCATATTAAGGGATTGTTCGATTCATTTTGAGCATGATTTCACATGTAGGCTATTTAATTAAGAGCTAAAATACTTAGTTAAAGCTTTGGAGAGGTTCTCGTGGGTTATTGGATTTAGTTCTTGACACTTTAGTTTCTACGGAGCTTAAATTAGACTTATCTAGGATTTCTTTCGACGATTTAGGAGCATACATCATCATCCAATTTTACGCGATAACTGCTTACATTTCACTGTTTCGCAATTAAAGTAAAATTACTAGCAACTTATATCAAACACTTCATTTAAGGAAATAATTCTGGATGGTCTAGGAGTTCTAAATCTCTCTCTGCTATTTATTTAGTTACGGTATGTGATCTTCTACCAGATTCTCTTTCTATTTAGTTTCTAGCTAACGGATCTCTTTGTAATCTTTCGGATTAGAGAGAGAGTTGTGCTTTAAACGCATACTTCCGCACAATAGATTGACGGAAAACTCTAAAGCGTCGATTTTCAATTTTAGTTTGTTCAAGTATGACTGTTATTTCAAAGGATATCTAAACTTGTATAGGAGAGAGTTCAGGAATTTCAGTATCTTTTCTGTCTACTTTTAGAATAAGCAATGTATTCTGTAATCTCTCTATAGAACATTTTGAATGCAAAATCGATCATTCAATGCCTACATCAGTCATTTGTTTAATTTTTTGTGCAGCATTGTTTCCCGTTAACAAGATTTTAAAATGTTTCATTTAACTTACCTAGTCTACTGAAACTTGATTGATTGAAGTTGTTTGAAACTTCCGATTGTTCCTGAAATCTCAATTTAGCTTCTAACATGTATTTATTATCTATAAACTACAGTTTTAGAAGAATAATTTCGGGTTAAATTTATCACTAATAGTTTAATTTAGTGTTGTTTATTGAAACGCTTTTAATGCACTTTGAGATTGATAATTAGCAATCGTTGGTCCATTATAATCATGATATGTCGAGATAATAATGAACCATGTATGTTAGAATGGGTTATGACACAATGTTGAACTACTGTATATTATATATATAATAGGTTATGATCATGCAATAACAAATCAATGTACTGTATCCAATAATAAACAAGGATATAATATTAACTCACTTAAATATTCATTGAAAATTTAATAACTTTATTTTTATATAAGTTTATACTAAGAATGTTAAAATATTTGTTTCAGAAAAGTCATTAATATAGACATTTTTCATCATTAATAAAAAGACTTTTAAAGAAAAAATCATTTAAAACTTAATTTTTACATCTAAATTTTCAAATAATTTCATTTTAATAATGTTCTCTTTATTAAATTTCATCATGTTCTAACTGTATTAAATTCTCCATTAAAAACCGTTGATCTAAACGACTGATCTGTCATGTATAATAATCATTTATTTTTATGAATGAAAATTTGTTGCACTTGTACAAATAAATAAACTTTTTCAACTTTTATTTTCTTTATATCAAAAGTTTGCATTTTCAATAAAAGTACGTTATATTGTCACAATAAAAATATAAAAATCAAACAAGCATGACTTAGAGAAGTTTCATTGAAGGAAATTGAAGATTAAGAATTTTCTAAGAGCTTCTCAGTCGTCAGAAATCTACTACTGAAGGAGAAACACGAAACTATCATGGGACGTCGATATCAAGCGACTCATGGGAATCACCCATGGGAATTGATAGAGAATATAAGAGGTAGAGCTTTACACAAACTTTCCGATCTTTGTTTACAAAGAGAAATCTCACAGGCCCTTCACCGTTGCAAGTTCAGGATTTACACCTCCAACTTTACGTAGAACCTCAATCTCTATTGAGATAAATGTCATAGCGACAGTATAGCCATCGACAAAGACGTTATACACAATTTTATAAAAGATATCTTCTTTCACTAAATAGCAAATTCGTGAAGTAAATGCCAAACTAACTTTTCACTTACGAAACTTTTGAATTTCAATGTTTTTTTTTTCCGTTCTACGATTCCATCTATTTATCTTATTCACGAAATTATAAAGGAACCAAAATTGGAAAATCATTCAAAACTATCCATTTAACTGTCAATTTGAATATTTTTCCTTTTTTGTTAACAGTAATTAATTTTGTTCATTTAATGAATAATTTAATATCTCAGTGTGGTGAGAATGCATCAAACGTTACAAAAGATTGTTAATAAAATTGTCATAAACTGATAAAAAATAAAAAGATAGATATATTAGTACGATTTTCTATAAATTAAATACAATTGTAGCAACAGTCTTCATTAATTCGAAATTAATTATGTTAAATTCCCTTTTGTTTTATCGAATAATAATAATCTCTTTAATTTCTCCAGACAAAAATTTGTTTTTTCTATTTTTCTTTTTTTTTAAATAAATCTACCAACTAATTAACATTGAATGTTTGTCAAACCGAAACAATTCAATATTTGTAATTACTGTAAATTGGAAAAATTTGTACAATTCCCTTTCGCTTAACTGAAGCATTAATAAATAACAAAGAAAATTAAAATTTATAAACAAGTTTTTATTATTTAATTCTAATATTATTTAAATTTGTATCAAATATTTATACTTGAATTCACTAATGTAAATTGCTTAAATGAATCTTAACTACTTCAAATCTGTAAAAATTTATATTATCGTGTTTAATTTAATAAAATTTAATGATGCAAAAATTAAATGCAAAATGTTTTTCAATATTTTGCATTTTATGTTATCTGTATATCAATGAATTTTATAGGAATTTTTACATTGTATAGGAAATATTTGAATACTTACCATATAAAAATATAGTTTCCTTTAATGTTTTCATAAAGCTGATTTTTATAACGCTTCTCTTATATTTTTAAATGCGATTCTTCTTTTATAAAGTTCAGGAAAAGTGTTTTATCTATAAAATTAAATAGTATAAATATTATACTTTATAGGAAAAAAAAATCTCGTACATAAACTTAACTTGTTCTTAACTGCACAATTAAAATTTAAAAAAATCGTTTTATAAAATTAAAATATAAATTCATAAAAAATATTAATTAAAAAATACTTTTATAAGATACGCATTTTACAGGAAAAACATTTGTACAGATATACGCATAAAAAATTTTACAAATTTGGATACAGATGTAGTTTAGAGGAGAAATTTTTTATGAAACCTGATCAATGTTCCAACTGATATATAATTCTGTCAGTTTGGTTATTGTAAATGTTTTTCCAATAAAAATGACAAAACGAAATGCTTGCTTATAAAATTCATAAAAAAAAAATTCAATAAATTTTTGTACACATTCTTATTATTAAAATGTAAGTCAAACAGACGTAAATGTTTAATATAAGTTTCAATTAAACACTACCAGCATCCAATGGAATAACATTCGGCTTTCTAATGTTGTATCTAAATAACTAAAGGCAATAATTATATATTAAAATGTAAAGAATCGATAAAACTTTGCGTAACAAAGTATTGCAAATAATTCAAGAAAATTACACTTTATTGATTTTTCAACAGTTTTACCGCGCTACCGTTCACTGTTTTCAATTTACAAAAGCACTATTAATCTATAAAAATCGAAAATAATGAATAATGATCGATACTACGCTATCATTAAGAAACTTCAATAGATGGAATGTTAAAGTAAATTTTAATTAAAATCCTCCAAGCAACACTTTGAAGTAAAAAGGAAAAGAACTGATTTACTATCACCATGTAAATGAATCACGTGCCATAATTAACCAACTTAAAATAAAAGTATGAATTAATGCCTTTCAAAAGTGTTCTTTTTTATTATTACTATTTTAACTAAATTTTCCTTACTTATAAAAACCACTTCTACATCCCTAAATTCCTATCTTCGTCCCTATTTAAGGGATATTTAAAAAAAAACCACTTCAATTCTTCCACTTCTACGAATTTCAAAACTTTTTAAGTTTTGAAATTCGTAGAAGTGGAAGAATTATTAAAAATATGTTTATGTTTAAAATATAAACACGATGCAGAATTATTCGATTTTATAAATGACACGTGTCAGTAAAATTTCATCGAATTTTTATGCGGTGAAAATCAAAATACTGTTATTAACTTTTACATCGACCTATATTATTAAATCAATGGAAGTGACACTTGCCATCCTTAATTATATTCCCTTGTCTTAGAGATTGTCTGTCTGAAAGGAAGCTGAAATCCGATAGCATAAAAAGTATTAGAAGCTTTCTCCTATTTCAGAAATCATTATAGAGCATCCAGTTTAACTTTAAAACGTTTGGTAAAAGTATTAAATTACGAGTAGATTTTAATGTCCTTCTCTTAAGAACTGTCGTTGGTTGTCAATTCATTTGTTACGCTAGCCATTCATTGTCACTTAAGTTTTACTTCGTTATTTAGTTAAACTAAAGAATTTTGACATTCAGGAATTCTTTAATATCTAGTAAATAATTTACAGAAAAAATTAATTGAATCTAGGTTTCTTTCCCATTTTTATTTCTTAACTAATAAAAAAAAAAAAAAAAGAAATTAAAATCTTCTCAAGCTGAATCGCGCATTAACTTGTATTTAATTAAATTAACATAATTCCTTCGAATAAAAGTTCAATTTCTATGACATTAAATAAAGTAAATTCATAATTTTTATCGCATTAAAAATTTAATAATATCGAAATAAAATGCGTGTACACTATTACTTTAATTTATTAGTACAATATTTATATTTTTAAAAGAAGTTTTTTTTAAGTTAGTAAACAAGTGGATTTCTCAAAGAGTAACAAACTATAAACCTGATTTTAACATCTAAATTTACGATATGTAACCAAAATTATATTTATGACCAGACGTAACCAATACTTCAGGGAGTTATAAATATCCTAGATTTTTATATATATATATATGTTGTATATAAAAAGAAGGATTCAAAATGAAGGAATGATAGGAAGAAATAAAAACATTAAATATTAAAAATAAAATAGTAGTCTATTTTGTTTAGTTTTGCATGAAATTTCACAATTTAAGGGATGCTATTTATCTTTGTAATGGTCAGATACATCATTCATGAAATGGCATCGGGAAATCCATGAATGATGAATAGTGATGAAAAAAAAATATCCGTGTTTTTACTCTCATCATCGCTACATTTATCTTCGGATGGATTATGTATATCTGCTGAATTTGAAAAATGAAATTCTGTTAAGAAGGGGGAAAAAACTGATTGGAAATTATTTATTCTGTCCTTGTATTTTCTTATGCGGACCAAACAAAAGATTTTTCTAAAAATCATTGTTCTGGGAAATTTTAAAAATTGCATTGAAATGTCAGACAGATATACGTGCATTATAATTATAAAATAAAACATCAAAATAATAAAAATCAAGCTCATTTTACATAGGAAAAATATAAAAATATGATGCGATGTTTATACATTATTTCTTCGTTTAATGAACAATTTTATGATGCGCATATAAATTTTTGTACAGGGTGCGGCGTAAGTTAGTTAACTGCTGTATTATTATTATTACTACTGTATCGGTAGCTACCTGCTTTGGCTTCATTAATTTTTTTTTTTTTTTTTTTGTTCCAAGGTGCACAAAACGAACAGAAAAATTTTTCATTGAACAGCGTGTGTTTGTTTTGAAGAAGTGGTGATAACTTGATCGAGATTATGCAGCTATAAAATAAGGTTTCGTTCAACAATTCCTAGATCTCAGCCACCATGTAGGCAAGCTATCTATATATTAAATAAAAGGTTTGAAGAAATAGGTTCAGCAGCTAATTTACTACGAAACCAAGAGAACCAC
Source organism: Androctonus mauritanicus (assembly GCA_011317285.2). NCBI lineage: Eukaryota > Metazoa > Arthropoda > Arachnida > Scorpiones > Buthidae > Androctonus > Androctonus mauritanicus. The sequence goes on from WUQG02211750.1 coordinate 7,643, forward strand.
AGCAGTTAAAAGAAATGATTGTGCACCGATTTGTAAATGTTTTTTGATACTAATAGTGACCTTTATGACAGAATTTGTAAATCAGTGGCTGAACGCTGTTATAAATGTATAGATAACAATGGGAGTCACTTTTGAATAATTTCTATAGAACATTGTTGATCTTTTAAATACCACATCTACATCATACATTTTCGATTAACTGACTTACGCCGAACCCTGTATATTAAGAATTTTGTTTATATTCAAAATGTTCAATCAATTTTGAGCTAAACACTTAAAAATATCTGGTTATACGAGCCGCGATTATTTGGTTTATTGGAGTTGGGATAATCAACGTAATTTATCCTTAAAATTCAGCCACATTCGAAAATTTATCGATTTTTCGATACTGCGTTCTCTTTCGGTATTTACGCTTTTATAAATCTTAATTATTTAATATCATAATTTATCGTTATCGTATTATTGCGATGTTTCTCTAGCTTTACTGTTTCTTTTCCAGTTGATGAATGCTCTAAGAATGAAGTTTTCGCTCCTAAGATTACAAATTGTTATACTTTATCAATTTACGTTACTCGTCTCTTATCACAAGTTATTTTTCCCCCGTCTTAGACAGAAATTTGAAAAAAAGTAAAAGAAAAAAAAAAGAATAATAAATGAACTGCGGTTGTTGAGGTTTAATAAAGCTGGTGATATGGAAACAGAATTCCTTTTAGGAAAAGGGGGGAAAAAGTAGATATTCTGTCGCTTCGAATAGATTTTTAAAGATGTTGGGTCATAAAATTCTGTTTTGTATCAATTATTTTTGAAAATATTAAAGGAAAGCGAGTTTTAAAAGGCAAACAACAGCTGACTTACGATTTGTATCAAATTACTAACTATATTATGTATCATTAGAATTTTTCTTAAGTTAAAAGTGTATTAGTCCATTCGTTATATATTTTTTAAAAAAATAATTCTATCGATTTTTTTAATACATTTTAATAATAATAATAATTATTATTTTATTTTCTTTCTAAAAAGTAAAATATTTAACGATCGATTTCCGACTACCGTAATAAATTCATAATATAATTAAAATTGTAGAAATCGTTCTAATTTAATACAAATTAGATTAAAAATTAATTTAATTATTAATTGAAAGTTTTAAGTAAAACAAGTATCAATCTTTTTAATTATTTTTATTATTATTATTATTATTACCATTATGTTAGATTTTAATTTTCATGCCGCCGGTAATTAATTAAAAATAATGTTAGTCGTAATTCTACTTTTTAAAGTATAAATGCTAAATCAAAATATAATTAATTAACAAACTGAGAATTTTTTTTTAGATAAAGAAAAAAAAACAATAAAGTTTCGACAAATTGATGTAGATATATATATATAGACTATATAACGAAGAAATAAAATAACACCAAGTAATTTAAACGCTTTGCAGACATATTTTAAAACAGAAGTAGAGAACCAAATTGAACATGAAATTTTTATTGTTGCTGGCTGTGCATTGTTGTTGAGCATTCTGTTCAATTTAATGTGGAGTTATTAAAAAAAAATTTGTAAGAAAGCATCAAATTATTGTTAATTATCATTTAAATCCTGTTTTACAAGGTTTTCTGATTAATCACAATACTTGATATTCATTCTGTTAGAAAAAATAATAATGAATAAATAAATATCTTTCTAGAACAGCGGTTCTCAACCTTTTCGTAAATGCGTGCCACCAAACTGAAAAATTTCAGTACCACCAACAAAAATATGCCTCGTATACAAATAAGGAGTCAAGATTATACACGTACCACTACTCATGTCTCGCGTACCACTAGTGGTACGCGTATCATAGGTCGAGAACCGCTGTTCTAGAAAATATACAAGAGTAAAAATTTATTTTTGCATTAGACAGTATTCCACTCGGAATATTGACCTTCATAGAATAATTCAGATCGATTGGTTGACTTTCATATAAATGTGACTACACGTCACATTTATATTAGTCGCACCGTTCCAGAAAGTTGGTGCACAATTCAAACAATATTGCCATTCTTGACGTATCGTCACTAAGGTTAAAATCTATTTTCCCAAATGGAAACCATCTATATCATTTTAATCTGACGTTTATACGGAGAAACGAAGACAATTCGACAAATGTGTCATTTCGAAAGACTTATTAAAGGAAATTTACTTATTAAAACAAAGTTTATCGAAAGCAACGTGGTAAAAGGTTTAAATCGTATGCTTCGGAAAGGAGTTTCCATTAGTAAATTATGTAGTTAAAAGCGATGTTAAAATTCTAATATGGCCGAGCAATCCATTAGCTAGCAGTTTTAAACTTTTAATACGTGTCGACAATCGTCTCCAAAATTTATGAAGGCTTCAAAGCTCGATTATTATTATTATTCATAGCAATACATAGACTAACAATTCATAATCCATTATTAATAAGCAAAATGCCTAGGTGGTCTAATAATTTATTTGAAAATTTTCCTTTAATTAAAATAACACAAATTTGTAACAAGTTCCATATTTTACGAGGTGTGTTTCGTAAAATATGGAACCTGTTATAAGTTTTGTAAAGTATAATCTGTATCTATGTGGTACCGACTTCTTTATTTATAAAATTAATTATTTTTCAAATTTAACTAATTAAATAATAATTCCTTCGCTTTTATTATTATTTTAAAACTGCATTAATTTATAATTAATTTCTAGATTTATTTTTTATAATTTTCATTATATAAAATATAAATAAAACTAAATAATCTTTTGTAGAATTATTTAAATATACTTTTAAGAAACGACTCTGTTTATAGTAAACTTAAAAAAACCGTATTTAAAAAGTTCAAACTCCTTTCACTCAATACAGTTTTCTATCTTTAAAAAAAAATTCCCATTATTTAATAAGTACTTAATGTGAAAGGAAGCAAGGAAATCCTCAATATCCTAACCGAAGAAGCGTCTAATATTGTTCCTCTCTATAAAGTAGAGTCAAGTATGGGTTAGCCATGGTGCTCGCTGGTCAAGGAGAATGCTTGGAAGAATAAGTGATCGTTAAGGAAGACACATCCATCTCGCAGAAAAGGGGGCATTTTCTTTCCTTCTTTTCCCATCATCCATCATATCTGACAAGGTGTCAGCTTGTCTCGTATCGACGTCCAAGCGCAACGAAAAATGAAAAAGAGGAATAGTAGCCTTCTACTTTCCTATGAAATCTTTTCGCTTCCCCTTAAAATTTTAAGCGAAAGCCTCCAGCTGGCACAACTCGTCTCAATTCGCGATTAAAATTTATGTTTCTTTTTATCCGTATTGCTTTACTTTTCTTCACAATAGAGACGTTAGGAAGAAGAAAGATAATGTCAATTGATTCTTATTGTAAAAATGTCTTTTTTTTCTCTCGAAAAGCTTGTTCTGTATTACGTTCGACGAAATTAGATGAAAGATTAAACGCTCATCAAAAAGACGTATAGGAGACCCGATTCATAAAACGACTGAATTGAACTACCTCGCGTTATTTATGGGTGTAGGTATTACGTTGTTTTGTGTGGAGACGTGATTGTGACTCAAAATTATAGACATATCCTTGATTTTTCACGACACATCATTTATTATGTGCAGAACCGTTCAACTACGTCATTTGTTTTGTAAAAAGCGATTTTTCAACTAGTTACATGATATATAAAGAAACATTTTCAATTAAATAGCATAAAATCATTCAGATATTATTATATTAAGCCGAACATTTATAAGAGGCCATCTTGTATATTTTATCTTTTGAAAAATAACCTACAAGCACTTGAACAGAACAGTTTTTAGTGAAGATAGTTTTGCATTAATATATCGACTTTCCTGATTTATAAAAAAAAAAAAAAATTTCTCAAAATGTCAGTAGAAAAAATCATGTTCCCAAAAGTAGCTTCTCATATAGACAAATATACGCAATTACTGCATTATTCTGGTTGCTACTTTACTGTAGGATGTTATTATGTGCACCTTATCCTTTCAAAAGATTAATATAAAGATATTTATAAGATATTTTTCGATTTAAGACATCATAGGAATAAAAATCACACGGAGTGTTGTATTGACGCTTAGTATTAATAAAATTTTATGAAAGTTATCTTTAAAAGGTTAATTTATATTATTTGCGTAATTAAAATTAATTTTAATGAAAACAGAGTAGAATTTCTTTTTTTTAATTAAAATGCATATCAAATTTGATCTATGTTAAATTTCCAGAATAAGCTAATATTAATCTGAGAAATTATTAGATAGAAAGAGTAAGAAGATTAGTGTTTAGTCAATATCTGTTACTGCAATTGCGAGTGAATAAAAATGTTGATTTCTTGAAACGGTATCGACGATCTTTCACACAATGGCTTCTTTTGTAAAGATATCTAGAAAGTACTTTTGAGAAGTTAGCCTAAGAATCTCAATTTAAGTAATGTTTAACTTTAATGAACGAAGTAATCTTTCCTTTCGGATTTTTAATTTGGTGTATAGTAATAAGAGTTTCTCAATTTAAAAACTTTCTGGTGGTGTATATGCTCTTAATTAGATTCTACATAATTAGTCTTGTATCCGACATTCTTTCAATTTGTCGCGTTAAACAGTATCATGAATACTCCTGTAAGCATTCATTATGTAAGTCTACACTAAATTTAATAATTGATTGGAACAGTTTATCAGCATTTGTAGTTTCTCATTATCTGCATGTTTATTTCCGATAATAAATTATCCTTATAATGAAACATCCGTTAACTTCTATTTTCTGATTGAACATTAGATTAAGGTTTTGAAAATTATTAAAATTGCTTAAATTAAAATTATCGATTAATTTCCAGTGGTGTTTTCGATCAAAATTAAGGATTAAATTGAACTTATTCGTTATGCCCCTTTTATTACTTACTTAATTAAAAATGTTACGGGAGTTTTGAATGATTTATTGAAATAATAAATATCTTACAATATTTTAAAGTATTTAAAAAAGTATAATTTATATTCCTGTGTTTTAAACTATGCCAAATATATTTTTACGCTTAAAGTGCTTATCGAGTATCATCCACAAAACGAATTTTGACAAAGTTCTCAAATTTTGTTTCATCCTTGAATTGTTCGTGATGTTTGAGTATAGAAGTAACAGTCACAGTATGATATACAGTATATATAACATATACAGCGGATATATTTTAGAACTTTCATAACAAATAAATCGATAGGAAACGGAACAAGATTTTTCTGATAAAAAATTTTTTATATACTTCGCCAAACTTTTCAATTATTACATACGATAATTTTTTTTTTTTTTTTTAATTTACGAATACGTCTGACTGGCTTTCTAAGTGTCAAAATAATTTTCGTGATGTATATTCGATTTTTCCATGAATTTAAAGAAAAAAAAAATTATTTAATCTGATATATTAAAATTTAATCGCTTATAAATATTTATATATATTTATATCGATTTGAATATTTTTGAATTTTTTATCGGTTAAAAAAAGTGGAAATGATCCAAATGAAATTTAAATATCGAAAACGTGCATAATTTTAAAACTTCTTAAAATTATATTACGCGATATTAATTTTATATATTTTTTAAATTGTGCACGGATAAAAATTGAATAGAATCAATTACTCTATAACATCTGTAATAATATATTTTAAAATTATGTAGAATCTAAGTTATATCGGACTAGTATCATCTCTGACTGAAAAATTTCAATAAAATTAAAATTTTATTATATTTTTAAATTAAATGTTATACAAATATGTATATATATATATATATATATATATATATATATAGCATAAAAACGTGTTAAAGACCGATTATAAAAGTAATTAAAAGAATGGCAAAAAAGCACGTTAACAAGTCTCGATATTATTATATAAAAAGGATATAAAAACTAAAAAAATAAGTCTAATATATTCAAGTTTTTTTATCGCTTCTGCCAATTATTACAAGGAAAGTTTTTAGAAAAACTGCTGACGTTTTGTGTGATGCATAAAACCACCTCATTAATTCCACCTTTGTAGTTTTACATTCAAACACCCACAGGGTCATCAATATCTTGGTCGTTGCTGTAGTATCTACCACATAATCGTAAACAGGTTCCGAAACATGATCTATGAAGCTTATTACAGCATAAAAATGAAAGACTGCGCTACACGAAAATGTGTGAAGCTGGTACACGGTTTTCTGTAATAATGAGGATACGTACCATCACCACTCGCATTACTACCACCTGGATGTCATTATTTCTGTTATATTTTAATCACCTTTAATGAATCACTCTATCTGTCAGAATAATAACAATTTACACAAGTTTTTAGTAAAATATTTGAGGAATCGTAGGTTGTTATATAAATTGCCGATGAAAGCTCTTAGTTTCTAATTTCTATTTCGAATGCCTTAGGACAAAAATGCTTTCAATTGCAATCATCAGCCGGAGGCCCGCATAAATTTTTATGTCATGCATAGAATAAATTCTTCAAGAAAATGACAACTTGACAATTTAGATATCTACTTATATGAATGCCTATGAGTTCAATTCATTTAAAATGTCTCTCAGATATTCCTTTATTGGAAAATTCTCTAATTATCGATCTTAATACATGTAATGTATAAAATAATACTTTAAATTGAATACTTTATTTTAAAATGTTTGAGCAGATGTCTTACAAATCATTATCATAATGTCAATATAATTTTATCTAAAATAATTATAATTTTAAATTGTTATTTTGATCATTGCATTTTCGGTATTTCTCTTCATATTATGATTTTTCGCGCTTTTATGAAGATGCAAAATTTCTTTTGCACCATTTTCATAAGAATTTCGTCTAAAATATTACATTCAGTACAGATATTTGAGTAATTATTCAGCATCCCGGTATCCTGAATACTCAAAAAACAAGCTATATATATACATGTATATGTATTTCAGAATATATTAAATATAGAATTTCTGCACGCCTAGATTAAATATGTCCATCTTGTTGAGAGTTAAATGTTTTTTGTAAAACTATTTCTAACTTCGCTCGCTATTATTATATATTTTCAATCGTCCGAAGAAATCATTTAAAAGAAAAAAGGAATAAACAAATACTTAATGTGTAATCTTTCTCATCTGTTATTATAGTCTGAACAGAGATTCTACACACTTAGGCCTATTTAAAACACATTATAATTTGTTTCTCGCACTATAATGCCATTAAATCTATTTTAATCTATTGTTCATATATTTTTACCTTATTCTCGATTCACGTTTTAAAATTTTCCTCATTAGAACGACAAATTATTAACGAAACATATGCTATATATTCGGAATGAAGCGATTTTAATCTCAGCATGTTTACGGATACGGGCTAAAATTGGAACTGAATAACTTGCACTTTTTCCAAATTTTAAAGTCTAAATTAAATTATTATATATAAATTATTCATTTTCAATCGATTATAAAAATTTATTTACGGTTGTTAGAGTCATTATGACGTCATCGACAAACAACGGATCTAAGAATTTGATAAATTCATTGTGGTTGTGGCCTGTATATAATATTAAAGTATGTATTCTTCATACAGTTGACAATATTAATTATTCGAAATAAATATTACTCTCAACTGTATATCATGCTAACTATGCGAAATTTCGAATCAAATTCTCGTTGAAAATTTTAAGTGACAATCGTCTTTATATTCGTAGAAATATATACAACAAGGATAGATGAGCCATATTTCTTCAAGCAACGCAAATATTTATGGCAGCTTGGTCGCTGTATCTTTTTTCTCAATAAATGACACTATTTTTCAATCTGTTGATTACCAAGTTGGTAAATTGAGATCCTGCCATAGGTCACTTATAACAAAAGACGGTAGATTGTTCAGAATGGCAATCGACAGCAAAAGCTCAGACCATCAAATATTTTCCAAGAGATACAAACCGGATTCTATCTTGGTCCTATAGATAGAAAGCAACAACGTTTCCAGATAGTCAATCCGGTCGACAACCAATAAAATTAGACAAAATTAAAATATTCGTTGAATTTCAGGCCGTCATATTATATCCTCATTCTGACTTCTAAAAAGTTAGCATTTAAAGTTACTCCAAAATCCCATCCGACCGACAATACAAAAAATTCGGACTAAATTAAAATATTCGTTGAATTTAAGAACGTCCTACTGGATCTGCCATTTTGGATTCGAATAAAATTACCATAAAATTCAAAACCTGTAGTCCCAAAAACTCCATATACTGATTTTCATCAAAAGAGGGCTAATATTAAAAATCCATCAAATTTGGAGCCGCCACTTTTATGACCCCTTTTGAATATAAATGTTTTCAATCAATATATGAAGGGATATTTTTCTCAGTATGAAACACTCAAATAGTCGAAAAATAATTTTTAAGCTATAAAGTAAGCATTGGAGCTTTAACTTCCCTCTTTTTTACCCCTTTGGAATGGAATTTCGGATTTTCATATTTTTTCTGAATCAATTCAGTGGTCTCCTCTATAATAGCTCCAAATTTCAGTTTTCTAGATCATAGTGAAATACTTAAATTCGTGCGGACAGACATATAGCCTTAAGCATTTTCATATACAGACATTATTATGGCGGGCAATAAAATCATTTGTTTTAAATCCTAAAGCTAGTATTGATTTTTATAATTTAGTAAAAATATATTTTATTTATTCGAAATTTGTTTGGCAGATTATAAATCTCTGCAGTATTTTAAATCGTAATTGTCTATGCTATACCAGTCGCCGAAAAAATTGTTTAATTATAAACAACTTTTATGGATAAATTAGCATTTTAAAATTTTGTTCTAACCGATAAATCCATCGATATAATAAATAAAAACAATTTAAATTTATTGAATCGATGAGAAGTAAAAAATCCGTACACACATAATGGAATTTTAAATTCTTAACTACATATTGATCAGATATATTCCAGTTGCAGGAAATTTAAAATTCTGCTTCCATAAAGTGTTAATTGATATTAATTAAACAAAAAAGTTCTAATTTGAACGCAGAGTAATTATTTATTTTTTGTGATTTTAAATGTTATAATAGATTTTAGGAAAATGCCCCAAATTCCGGAAAACTCTTATCCGAAACGCCAGATCCCGAGCATTCTAGATCCCATATCTATATATAGTCTATATATAATGAATGCAATATTTTAAACGAAAAAGTGCTTAATATCAGTAGAATGAAAATAATAAAACACTTTTTTACTTCAATATTTAAGTATATATAACTACCAAAGTTCTAAAACATCTCAATTGGTATCTTTTTGTGTTTGTTACATCATCCAGTCAAATATCTCGCCAAGTTTCTGACGCTTTCATGGCTCAATCTAATGTAGCAGTTGTGATCCTCTTATTTCTGTTTTCTTTTCATATTACTTCTATTTTTTCAATATATTTGTATCTGTATTGATCGCCTTTATTCCAAAATGTTTTATATATTTTGAATTACTTTTCGTACTGCAATATCAAATTTCGAAATACAAATTTGAAAAATTGTTTACATTTTCCTCTGTAAGTATAACTATCGCAGATAAATATATAGTACCGTATACACTAAGTAATTATTGTATATATATATATATATATATATATATTTAATTTAATAAAATTGCATAAAATAATCAAATAATCTTGAAATTAATAAACTGCATATTATGAAATTCCAAAAATAAAGCTATTCAGGATTAAACAGAAGAGATGTAAATTAAATTATTATAGGTTTAAAATGAATATTCTCTCCTAGATTTTTTTAAAATTATGTTTCTTTCAATATCTACACTTCAAATTTTCTCATATTTTGAATATCATTTAAACAGAACTGATCTAAAATCATATATAACATTCTGTGACTATTTCAGAGCGGAATTTAAATGAAAGCAACCAAACTATTTTATTTCTCTATTTTTTCCAATAATAATGTATGTCAGTTATAGAAACTATAGAAAAAACTGTTATTTTTTAGACATTTTTAGAGTTCGATGTAAGGCCTAGCAATATCCTAACTTTTCCCAGAACACAATATTGACACGGAGAAAGGGAAAAAAGTGACAAGTAAATATCGACATAGCACTATTTCTGGAAACCGGTCTTCTCGTTAGCATCGTAATATATCGAACATGGGAAATAGTAAAAACACAAAAAGTCTCGTTACTTTATCCTATCCGAAAAAGAAGAGAGAAAGAAAAAAGAATATGAAAAAAACAACAAAATAGAAAAAAAAAGAAAAACATTCCTTAACAGAATAACAATGAGAACAGTAAATGTAATTCTGACGAAAACATAGAAATGAAAGACAAATAGATAAAAATATATAGAAAATATATTTGATGCAAAGTTTTCAAATATATTGGATATTACTGCATTTTAAAAACAGCACGAATGCCACGGTCAATATGTGACCGCTGCTTCTTATTTTTTCACAAAAATTATATAGACTGTTTGCTGATGTAACGAAAATAGATAATATAATTTAAAAATATTGATCACGAAGTTCATATTTGTAGCATAACGATTTTTAAAAAATTTATTTATAAATATAAAAATTACATTCATTTTAAGTGATTTAAATATATTCATATTTTAAACAACTTAAATTCGATTTATGATTAAAATAATAAAAATATTCTTATTTCAATTTTGTTTTTAGAAAATGATAAAATAAATGATTGCCTAAAGAATTCTTATAATTACGCTAGTTTAAAATTAATAGTTTATAATCAGGATTCTCTAGAATCATTTAAGATTCCAAAATATTCTATTAGTTAAACATATAATTTTGATTAATAAATTCATATTAGCAGAGTAGTGAAAATCTTAAATCTATAACTTTCATAGTATATTATTAATCTCTATTCGAAATATAAAAAAAATTTAATTAGATATTATTAGCTTCAATAATCTCAGATAATAATTAAGGAAAGATATGCAGCGCATTATTTGTTATGTACAGTATTTATTTTTAGGTCATAAAGATTAAAAGATATATAAAGGTTTTGATAATTTAAGCTCATTAAGAACTTTATAAATGAAAGAGAATTTTTAATTAATCAATATTTATTTTTCTATAACAATATTAGCTTAAATTGAGCCTCTCAGAAGCTAAATTGATTAACTCCATTTTTTGTAAATTTCTCAATATTAGTACCGGAGCAGGATTAGTGTATACATGTGACTGGGTACTAAAATTGAGAAATATACAAAAAAATAGTTAATCAGTTTGAAAGGTTCAGTTGAAAATCTTTATATATATTTTCAGTTGTTGGTTTGTTTGTATGTTTGTGTCGAGTAATCTCCTAAATGGTAGCAGCTACGACTGCAAAACTTGACAAACGTACAATAAATATTTTCAGTAAAACCGAATATAAAATTATGATCATTAATTAATTAACAAACATATATTAAACCAGCAAATATTTATTTCTGGAGAATTATGTCAATGGATGAAAGATCTCTGCGATGATCAACTTAGATAACTACCTTATTCAGTGATTGTTTAGACAATCATTTTTAAACAATTACGAATAATTCAAAAATTCCATAGAATGTAACAATTTAGTAAATAGATGGCGCTATGTTTTATATATATGGAGAGAGAGAGAGTGTGTGTGTGTGTGTGTGTGTGTGTGTGTTTAATGTTGATTTAACCAAGTATTAGACATCGTAGTCTAATACTTGGTTAAATCTAATTAAAATCGGACCAAAAAAAGTCGATTCCAAGTGCTATAATTAATAAATTACATGGCAAAATGATTTCGTTGGAATTCGGAATGTGGTCACAAGATCCCATGAAATAAGAGTGACATAAAAATAGATGACGTCAAATCGTGATTATGTTATATAAACACGTCGATGACGTCATCGCGATATACTAATGCAGTGGTTCTCAAATTTTTGAAGTCGGAGCGCATTTAAAATCCTACAAATAATTGTAGGCGCACTATATGCAAATTTCTGAGCAGTATGTTATCACGTGACCAACAAATTCTACTTCAAAAAATGACGTCCATATCAAGCATCTCTAATCACGTGCCAGCCATTTTCCTTCTTTTCCCGGTAAAATGGCTGTCATCATTCGCGTTGAGAAAGAATCCACTCGATATTGCCGATGTATGAATTGTCGATGAATAAAATCGAAACTGGCAACTCTCAATACAATGCAGAATGCGTTAATTGAATTATAAAAATACAAGTATTTTCACAGATAATTGCTTATTTTCGTTGAAGAGAAATCAAACCTTCACCATTTCCGTAATGAAATGGTATAATAGAGTAACTATATTTTATTTTATTATCTAGATACATATTTCTCTGGAATACCATAGGGCGCACCCGGAAATCTTCCGGGTGCGCCCTATGGTAAAACACTACCAACAAAGTATCAAGAATACAGAATGTAAATAGCACCGATTGGGTTCAATTCCGTGTCCACATCTCCAATTCTTATCACATATTGAATGGATCTACTCTTAAAATTTTTAAATATTTATATTCTATCGTTAGTGCTATGTTAGTGCTAAGCGTTTCCAAAGTTCTCATTTAGTGCCGCATAATTATGCGCTTTATAACAGCTTTTTTAAAAACATCGTGTTACTTGATCTCTCGAAACAGAGTATCATAGCTCGTGCACAATTTAACGATCCCAGTGTATTAGTTAGAATTTTCTCTCTATCGTTGCATTTGTTTCAAGCGATTGAAACCAAAATAAAAAATGGTGTCCTATCATATCTATTTAAATTTACATGACGTTATATAAATTGTTTAGGATTATTTTCTTTGTTTTCCCATAATATCTGTGCCAATATATGTAATAGTATTGTAAATTGATATCATATTACTAATTTGATATTATATTATGAACTTTTAAAAGTTCATAATATAATATCTTTTCTTAGCAAAATAAAAATTTCCAATCTACATTTATTTTGTTTAAACTTTAAAATGTTATTTGTACATATGTAATATTACTTATTGTGTATATGTAATACATAGGCTATATACATATATATATATATATATACAGAGAATTTTTCTTGAAACCGAACACACTGATTTTTGGCATCGAGCTAATTCTGATGCATATATCACGTCAGGAATCACTCGCTACGAAAATTTATTTTATATTACACTAATATTAAAATCCGATAATCTTGTGAGTTAAATCGTTTTTGTTTCTTGGATGTAATAATCAATAAATATCGTTAGAATTAAAAATATAAAATAAATTTTCGTAACGAGCAATTCCTGATATATGCATCAGAATTGGCTCGATGCCAAAAATCAGAGAGCTCGGTTTCAAGCATGGTGGAAATATACAAGGTGTGTCATTGCGCATCCTGACGTTGATGTCGACGTTTCAGTGACGTCAGACTCGAAGTAAATCGTTTCTGCTTTGCTCAATACTTACTTATTTTATTTACGCCTAATTCTGTTTTTACACGATTTTGAATTAATATGGTTTGGAAAACAATTCAATTTTCTTTTTACACGATTTGTTTTGATCTAATACGATTTTAAAAAGGAGCATAAAGGCCCATATGCGCATAAAAAAACAAATGAAAAGTTTCATATGGTTTGTTTTAAACAATGTTATTTGAATTGTTTAGCATATTATTTATACTGGTTTTTGAGATCTGTTGTCAAATCTCCATTTCTCAATATGTTCGAGTACGATATGTTTTTTTGCAGTGAGTTTCCGGCAACGAATTATTTCCGTGTAAAACAAAATTGAGTGCATTTGATTTTAAGAGTAGATATTACAAATAGCAAAAAAAAAAAAATAATAATAATAATAATAATTTATCATGATCTTAAGACGCCTTATATCAGGGGTCGGCAACCCGCGGCCCGCGGGCCGCATGCGGCCCTTTGCAAGTTTTTGTGCGGCCCACCAAGCAATATAA
>WUQG02211861.1:0-21566 GCA_011317285.2 Androctonus mauritanicus
GTCCAAGTCCTCCCAGACCATGTCCACCGTGTCCGAGACCTCCAAGACCATGTCCACCGTGTCCGAGACCTCCGAGAGCTCCAAGACCGCCTAAACCTTTAGAGGGTATACCAAATCCATGACCTCCGTGACCGCCGTGACCTCCGAGACCTCCAAGACCTCCAAGACCACCTAATCCTCCTTTTCCGAGTCCACTTAATCCTCCTACGCCAAGACCAATAATATTGTAAGGATGATGCTTGCTAAAATATCGATGACTTAAGCCTTTATGACCAAATTTATCATAATGTGGAATGGTATCTTTCATGTAATCGGTAACAGCTCCTCCGGTGCCTACTGTTGCCAATGCTGCAGAAATGGCCATGAGGCCCACTAACAAGTAAACCTAAAAGGAAATTCTCATAATTAAATGAATTTTCTTATCGATCTTTTATCAATATCTATATCGTTTTACTTACCATATACTTAACCATCGTTAATGTTTGAAAGATATTGGTGAATGCGAATGTTCTGTCAGTCGATTGCCACACAAATGTTTATATAGTGATTGACCAACTGGTACGGGTCAACTCGATCTATACTTAGAAAGTAAACCTGAAAATTTGGTGAAGTAAAAAGTTCACTCTAGTGATACTCTGCTGGTAAAACGAGCTTTATTTGAACTAGGTAGTAGTGCAGTATTTGTCGAAATGCCTATTATTAACCACCAGTTCCGGTTTGTATTAAACCTAACAGGAAGGCGAATTAACATAAGAAGGTGAAAGTGAAGTTGAATGCTTGATTGTAGCCTTTATATTCAGACATGATTAAAATTAATGTACGAATGAAGAGTGTGACCACAAATTTTATCTAAAAATTTTTGATATATCTTTCTACAATTTCAATACCACAGGTTAAAACGTATTACTTAGCGAAATACAATAAATAAATAATTATTATCTTTGCAGACATGTAAAAAAAAATACATTTTCCTTCTTACATGTCTATACTGTTTTTCCCCCCATAAAGTAGATATAGGATGAGTTTCCTTGATTTTTATATTTTCCTCTATTGATAAAGACCGTGATTAATATTTTAATTTTTTCATAGATTTATTAAGAATTTTTCATTAAATACGAAAGGAAATATTAAATTAGTTTAACAGTTTTGGAATATTTTTGGAATATCCTGTTATTCAAGAAATTTATACTTTAAATTGATTTTATCTTATAACCGAGATGTCAAAGTATAAAAGAAATAATATATTTTTTTTGTTTTTTATTCTCCAGTTTATGAAACGAAAACAAAAAAAAAAATAATAGTTGTCTTTTCGCGATATCTCTTTCAAGAGAATTTATTTATAAATGGTTATTCCTGTTGCGTTTTTATTTAGAATATACTTTATATAAGGTGCCGGCACCTATATATAGGTGTAATTCTTTGAAAGTAATTATTCTTTGTCTGCTTGAAATATTCTTGATTTAACGTTTCTACTATGAGAATTTTCTTATTCTGTTTACAGTAGAGTTTTATCGGAAAAGGAAATCTTTAAAAAATTTTTTCTTTCTTGACTTTAACCTTGAAAACCTCTAACTAGGGCAATTCAACACGATGCAGTATGGTAAATTATATTTTCGGGTTTACACCTTTATAACTTTTACACATTTTTGAGTTATCTCTGTAATAATTGCGCGTATTTAACCAGATTATTGAGAGATTAAAATGTAGGAATTAATTTTATTACAATTGTTACCGAACAGGTCGAACCAAATTATAAAAACACGAATGACGAATTTTCTCTAAGATTAAATCACATATTGTGTCTAGTAGTGGTGCAATAAAACTTTACGGTTGACGATGTGGTTCGACATTCTAGTCATTTATTATTATAGAAGTTTTACTGGATTAAATCGGAGTTTTATTTAATAAATAAACCACTAAAACTTTAATCACAATTCAGTTTTATTAACGAAAACATACGGTTACAAAATAAAGTGAAAATTTGTACATAAATACAAACAGAAACATCATAAGTTACATGGCATTATTATTACCATTGTATGAACTGTTTATTAATAAAAGTTGTTAATTAATTCAATAATGTTCTTGATACGATGTAGATGTGCGTAACGCCAGTTTAGAAAAGGAGCGTAATGTAGTCGTGACATTCCTATAAAACAAGATAATTTTACATGTATAAGTAAATAAAAAATTACTAAAATTTGTGCAATCTTAAAATATGTTCATACAGAATTACATTAAACTAGAAAAAAACAGTCTGTGATGTAACCAAGGGATGTAACGTAAAGTGCTGTTGGAATGTATCCAAATCAGTTTTCGTAATCGTTTGTTCAACAAAGGTTAAGGAGATATTAAAACAATTTTCGTTAATGAATTTCGCAAGTATATCTTTCCAAATGTTGTTGGAAACAATGCAGATGCTTGAAAATCGTTTGTTTTTTCATTATTGCTATGTTACAAGATTGCATTTTTTTCCTTTCAAGGTTATCACAACCTTCTGAATATTTTTAACTTAAATGTATACATTAAAGTCACGTAAATGCTAATATAGTAAGTTTTTGTAAGCTAGAATTTGATATTTTAATGAAGAAATAACATTTTAAAAATAAGTGTAACTAAAAAATTCATATAAGAATGTTTAATTTAAAATATTATGTTTCCTTCTTCAAAAATAAGTGTTTAAAATGCGTTTTGTCCTTATTTTCTTTAAATTTTCAGAGCTTGAAAGAGGATAAACAAAAATAACTAAAAATATGTTCTAGATATAACAATTTAGGCCAATTTTTGATTTAAATTTATATAAGAACAATTTCTAAGGATTAATAAAATTATACATTAAAATTGTATAGAATGGGTATACATCTATGGCAAAATTAGATCCGTTTTAAGATAAACTGTAATGTAAAATCACAGCAAATAAACTTACCATACTGTACTACTATCAGTGGTATCGACCATGAAATCTTTTGTAAGCCCCATGGCTGAGCTGCGATGAGGCTTGATACCATAAGCATGACTCCTACTGATAGAACCTCGGTAATATCCTCCATGTCTTCTTGGTCCATGATAAGTATCGTAAGCGGGATGACCAGCAATGGCTCCCAAAACCAAGCAACTCAAAACCAAGAGAATCACCGCTACCTATGGAGTATATCTCATCATTTCACGAATTGTTTGTTACATACACAAAAAAAAAGTGATGTTAAATGAACGAATACTTACCTTAAATTTCGACATTTTTCGTTATACATGTTGTACTCTTGGTTTCTTATATAGCGATTGAATGTTATGAAGTTGTTTGCCTCACATGATTATGAGATAGGAGATGCTACAAGGTCGCAGAATAAACAAATCAGATTCTTGAAAATTCAGAACGAGGACATCAAGAACGGAGAAAATGTTTATGCGTGTACCTTGGAGTAATTTATCTTTTTTGTTTTTTTTTCTCTCTCTCTCTCTTTTGTGCATTATACTATTTAATTACATTATTTAAATATCTTTCCTAAACGCCATTTTTCCAGAAGGGTAAATTAACTTTTAAATGTTTAACTTTTGCAAGAAAATTCAGGTGTTTTCTTCATATAAACATCTGCGAGGTGATCAACTTTTATCGTGAGAGTAGAATGAATATTTAAAGATAATAAAATGATTAATGCTGTTTGATTCATTTTTTAAGATAAAGATATTTTCCAATGACAATCGGATTACAAATAAATATTTTTTTTTAACTTTAGCTTAACTATGAGATGATAGTCAGTTATAAAAAATAAATTTACCGATTTGAAAAATCATAAAAAAAATATTTCTCACACTTTAAATCAGAAAAATGGTTAGTTTTTTTCAGTTAACAATCCATTTTTTTTTTTTTTTATAGACGACGCAATTTATAAGCCGTTTTCTGAGCCAAAATTTAGTATGGTATCATATACGAGTGTAACTGTATATTTTTCAAACTCTTAGACGAGTTATGGTATAAAATTTGATACTGAACTATATAAATTTAAATAAAACACAAAAATATCAACTACAGAATTTTTTATTGATTTTTAAGGAAAATGATATCGTTTTTCTTCTTTGAAGTCACTGATGATTTTTTTTTTCCTAGATGACAGGGCTGTAATAAGATAAAGGATGATTAATATAAAATATTAAAAATTTTTGTTCATTAAATCTGAAGACAAATAGGTTTTATTAATGTTGTTTATTCAGTTTATGAGTCATTTCAAGGTTAACTTTAATAGGATAAATTACAAGACTTGAATAAGAAAATTAATTAACTAATACAGGCGTATAAACAAAATCTTATACTTTTACATTTTTTTTTTCTGCTTTTAATTGGCAGCATATATTTTAAAAAAGATATACAGTTAATTTGATATATTTTTTAAAATATCTTTATATTATATTTATTAATAATATTAAGTAATTAACGAAAGGTATATTTCTCTTACGATTTTAATATCCTTTAAATCCTCCCCCAAATCCTCCATATCCTCCATGGCCATGATGATAAAATCGATAGTCATATCTTACGCTTTTTCCTCCTCCTCCTCCTCCTTTGTGGCATTTATGAGTCTCATGATAAATAACATCTCCAAATTTATGCCCGCCTGTTACCAATTGTGCAGTTAACAACAAAGAAGCTAAAATAATCTAAAAAATAAGAGAAATGGTCGAGATTATTTTCACAATTTTTAATATGATTACAAATAGCATATTTTAAAACAATAAAATAATCTGGAAGTTAGTAAAAATGCATCAAAAATTAATCTGTATCTTCATGGCCATGATGCTAAAAATCCTCAGTCATATCGTATGATTTTTCTTCATAGTAAACATGAATTTAAATTTGTCTTTATAAATCATCGCTGCCACACAGTTTTGCATAATAAAAAAATAATATATTGATGCATTTCTGTATATTTTCCAAGCTATTTTATTACTATCCATGGTTACTCTAATTCATTAAATCTGGCCATTCGTAAACATTGTTTTGGCTTAATATAACTATGAAATAAACCACAAATTTCAAAACTAGAAAAAAAAATCCTCACGAGTATAAAATTCATCATTGCGCTCTCTTACTGGATTTAAACAAGAGCACAATACGATGTCCCTTTATATACTAATAAAAAAAGAATTTCCTCGATTATTACAATTAAAATTTATCGATAAATATTTTTTAATAAACTAAATTGGTTTGTTTACTTTCATTGTTTTGATTCGAATTATCTTCCTTATTATGTTTTTGGTTTAGAGTTTAATTTAGGAACACGTTTCTGCAGACTTGATGATAATAAGGAAATTAAATATTATGTTAATTAAAATATAAGAAATTATATCCGTTACGATATTCCAAACAAATATTTAACAATAAAATTATGTATTCGATCTTCTATAAGCTGTCAAGGAAAACTGGAACAATTGAGAAAGCGTAGTACTCTATGTCGTTTTAATGAGGTCATACACATCATGAAGATGTATACAATAGAATTTCAAAATGCAATATGAACTTTGCACTCTTAATAAGAACGTTAACCTATTCTCCCAAGCGTGTAAGTTACTTAAAAGTGAGGGAAAAATAATTATTAAGAATTCTTGAATATATAATTATATTTCTTGAATTTTTTCTTGCAATTATTTTTTAAATGTGAGAAAAAGTGTCAAGTCTATATCTGGCAACTAATTTTTCGTGTTTGAAGATTAACGAAAGCGATTCATCATTGTTAACTGTGCCCATCAGTATGCTGATAGCGAATGACCAAATAAACTAGTTTTTATAATGTTGAGTTATATAGATAAGTTTTTCAAAATATCAAAATTTAGCTATTTTTTATATCGCAATTTTTATAAGGTAAATAGAAGGTTAAAGAATTGTTAGCAATTCATGTTACTAATGCTGTTTTCTTTAATAATAATAATAATAATAATATACATATTTAAACATACTTTTAAATATATATTTACATGTGAAAATACTGCATATAAATTGAGTCAGTTGTAAAACTACAGTACAGTTTTTCACTCTTTTTGTACGAAAAGTTAACACAGAATCTGAAAAAGAAAAAAATTACACTAATTTTCGTAATAATTGTCTCCTATTAACAATATAAATGGCATTCGCATGGAGAAAAACTATTGAAAACATTCATTTACTATGTGACCTTAGCTTCCATAACCTAGATGGAATGCGACCAGATATTTGCTAGATCCAATGTTAGTAAAGTCGAAAGAAAACATCTAAAAGAATAATAAACTAAGAGAAATCTAGTAAATAAATATATATACTGTATATTTTAAACGCATACACATGGCAATAAATTATCAGTTGTAAAAAAAAATAATTTATTATTTGATCTTATGTTTCTGAAATAAAGTTTGAGACCAATAGAAATTTCCAAAATAATCCATTTGTATCTAAATTCATTCATTCATTATTACACAAGTTTGCTCATGTTTGCTAATATTTACTAAAACTATTTAATATTTTAGAATCGAAATAAAGGAAAGTTTGCAAGCAAGCAGTTTTGGAGAGAAGCAATCTTTTATCTCGAGTGATAACGCTGTCGGCGTGCCACGCAGGAAGACCCGGGTTTGGTAACTTCTGAAAAATTTTTTGGGGATGTTGGGCCCGGCCGGCCATCACTGTCCTTCACCATCCGGCCCCCTCCACAGGTGTGGATGCAGCCCGTGGTTGGAATTAGCCCCGCCCGTTAGTAATCTTCCTGAGTGGAAAGGGCGTAAAATATACAAAAAAATCTTTTATCTTCCATAAATGTATGCCATTTCGTAATGATAAAAAATGAAGGAACATAAAATATGCCAATAAAGTGTCCTTCGGTAGCTTGATGTCGCTGGTGAATTTCATAAAAATCACTCTAATAGTTTAAAAGTCTTAAGGAAAATCTTACATGTTTGATCCTCCGCCAATTTGAAATATATATTCTGGTTGAAGCTACAAGGCTAATGAATGTGGCATCGAAGTCAACTTTAATTAATGAAAAACACATTGCTATCAAATTTTATAAAAATTTATCAATTCAAAAGTTATTTCTGGAGTTAGGATATTTATAATTATACAGTAATTATAATTATATAAAGTTTGATAAGATGTAAATCTATCCCAGTAAATTGTATATGCATGAACTATAGACGAATGCTTCCTACATCTGTTCTTAAACAGATGAAACATATGTTCTGTTTTAAAATAATATAAATACTGTTTTGCAAATTTATTAAAAAAAATAACAAATAATTACTCTTGCCTCATCATAGAGGTAAAAATATGTGATTTAATACTTAGTAATTTATACTTCGTTCAACTTTTAGCTATGGTGGGATATCAGTATGCATTACGTATTTTTTGCCCATCATTAATAGCATAATTTGTTCCACAGCATACTCACTTAACAGTAGTCTTTATTGAGGGAGCGTAATAATGAAAATCTATTTGTGTTCATACTCTACACTGTAGAATATGAACACAAATAGTACACATATTTATGTTCACTATTTGAACACAAATATGAACACTATAGCACAAATAACACAAACAAGCACAATAGTGCTATAACTATAATATAGCACAAGATAGTGTTATAACTAAACAAGCACAAATAGTGTTAAAATAGTGAATACAAATATGAACATAAATAGTGTTCATATTTGTGTTCACTATTTGAACGGTTGTGTAGACTCTACAAAACGGTTTTTTCAGACAAAATATAGTTTGTAGATATTCACTGTTCAGGAAGTTTGGTACTGTTTCTTAAAATAACCGTAATAACATATATGATACAAAATATTGCTGTTTAATATTCTTATCCTCCACTCTAGTAATATATATGGTGTAGATCTATCCTGAAAGAGCTTGTATTCAACTGCCAATTGTGACCTTTAATTCGGACTCCATCTTGTCAATTATATACTAAATTCTTGTTATATTTCTGAAATTAAAAAATTCGGCTCTAAGCACCCTTTTCTACAAATCCATTGAAAGAGTTTATTCTGTTTTCCTAATAGAGAATAAACAATATATAGATATGCAATTTCGTGGATTATAAGTTTTAATTTCTTTCTGAAATATATGCTAAAAAAATTAAAAATTCAAATATTTAAAATAAATGTAACAGTTAATCATCTAGATAGAATATAAACTATCTTGCAATTATTAATATTAAAATATTAAGAATATAAGAATATTAGATTTGTTTCTGCCCTCATTATGTATTAATTTCAGAAGTATTCTTCACTATATAGTATCTTCGAACAATATCAGCTGTAATAAAATAGAATCATAAGCGATATTATCTAAAATAAATAAAAGTAAAAGTAAAAATTTCTGAATTTTTTCAAACAATCTTTTAAATATCATTTCTTAACTATTTAAATATTTTTATAGATTTAAACGAGTCACAGTAAAATACTTTCTCTGCTAAAAATTGCAAGAACATGATATAATTCAATATAAATTAGATGAAAAATAAATTATATAGGATAAAATAAAAAAAAAAAAAAATACACAAGGACTATAGGAGAAATATATTAATTACAATCAGTCATAATATGAGTAAAGAGTAACAAATTTTCATGCATAAATTTTTCATTATTGATTTATGCGATTAAAAAAACATAATTTATAGACTTTAAGAATTTATGTCATTATTTTCCTTTTCATTTATAAATTTAAATTGCACTTTTACTTATTTTTTAACATTTTTCCTGCTTATTTGCTTCCTTATCAAGGTTCCTAGAGAATATATTATAGTACACGCAATGTTGAATGCAGGATATACTATTTTAATGCGCTTAAAATGTTCAATTTTTGCTTAGTAGTAATGGCTGAGCATAAAAAATTTAATAATCTATAATTTATTCTAAAAATGCATAAAATGTAAGAAATTTGTTTAAATTTTATTAACTGTAAGAAGTTAGTGTAGATACTTTGAATATTCATTGTTTCTTGGCAGAAGCTAAAAACGTTTCGGATATTCAGAGCTAAGATTAAATATAAATATTAAATTTATATAAACTAGAAAAGTTTGCAAACATATATATATATATATATATATAAAAAAAAAAAAAAAACAGTTTCAATAGCAAAATACCTAATACTGTAAGAACATCGCTCTTCAAAAACAAACAGTGCAGTGTTTTTTTTTTTTTTCATTCTCAAGTAGCAATAGTTTTTATATGATCAATATAAGCGGCCAGCATTACTTTGCTGCCTGTCTAACGAATGTAATTCAATAACAGTTTTTAATCAATGAATGACACTAACTTATCGATCAAAGAACTAATATAAAGACTGTCATTGATGTTCAGTGCCATTCTATTTTGTCGTTCAAGTGAATCGACCTTCATAGTTGTTTTGTTTGAACTGGAAAACATGTTTCCATTATTCACGACGTTTCGAACTGTTTTATTTCTTTATAACGTCGTAAAAATTAAAGAAAATGTGTGAAAGTTTATTCTTTTCACGCCATTTAATTTGGACAATATAAATTTGATTTATATTTAACAATTGTTTATAAAATATATTGTTCATTATGCATCATATCTTTTTATAAATTATTCTAATGCGTATTAAAATGGATAAACTATTAGATAGTCTTCTACTTACGACGGAGTTCGGGTTTTAAAAATTTCGAACTCTGTCTCGTAAGTCTGAAATGGTTGGAAGTCAGAAATGCTAAAAATTTGTTGATTTCTCATTATCAGTGTTTACTAGGACATTATATGTTATCTTTATAAACATAAATAACATAAAATTACAAGAATCAGGTACAAAAAAAAGGATGCTTTCCATATATCCTATCATTGGGTCAGGGAATCGAATCCAGGTCAATTGCATGGACCAATAGAAGAATTTATCGATAGCATCGTCGTCATAAATGCTAGTTAGTCATAAGTCGATGATTACCTATAAACAGTACAGATTTATTTATTATTTAAAATATATAATTAACCGAATGACCGCATAGTAATACCTTCGCTTTCCATCTTGGAGAATCCGGGTCCAAATCTGGGTCACACAAACTCCAGTTTTTCAAGAAGGGTCCGGGCCCGACCTGTTTAACCCCAACTTTCCGGTTGACCACACCATAAGTGTTAGTCATTCTGTAGTGGATTCTACAAGTGACCACAGCTAGTTAAAGAATTTCCCATTATGATATGGCGGTTTAAACAAAAATAAACAAAATATATAAAATTTTCGATAAATATTTCTCATAAAAACTTATAATCGATAATCTAATCATTATACTATAATCGATTTATAATGATTTTAAATTGATAATCTTTCAAAAAGATAAATAAATCTGTTAGCGATCAATAGCCATCATAACAAGTTTACAAATGTTAAAAATTACGAAAAAAATACATTCTATCAAAAGAATGTTTACCTATAACAAAAAGTGATAAAAATTTTGAAATAATTTCAAATTTATTTTTTTTTATAAATCAGTAATAGTTAATTAATGCTTAACATGTATGTATTTTAAAATAAGTCAAAAATTTTATCTTCATAACCGCATTTTCTCTTAATAGCGTATAAATATGTGTGAAAAAATGATTCGATTTACGTCTTTTCGGTATACGTTACTGTTTTTAGAAATGCATGCTGATACAAATGAAATACAGTCAATTTTCGTTATTCTTGGTAGTTATGTTCTGCAAATTATTCACGAATAGTGAATTAGCGAATACCGAACCATTGTGCCTATGGGAAATATTCCTCGAACCTTTCTTCCAGCATTTTCATCCTTGCTTTATGTGTATTTTTTGTTTAAAAACACCTTATTTAATGTATAATACAGTACTTACAAATAATTACAGTATATGCAGTGTACAATACTATAAAAAGTATTATAATTACAGTAATTTTTATTTAATTTTTTAAAATTAACTAGGTATTAAATAAAATATTATTTTTGATAGGTAATTATTTGATGATGCAGGATGTTTGATGTGGCAGCTGACACATTGTCTTCCTTAATTGCTTCAGCTTTGTTTGCGCCGCTTTTTGCTTCAGATCTAAAATCTAGGCATAAGGAGCAAATGTGCAAGAAGTAAAATTTGAGGTTGCGTTCAGGCATAAGATCACATTCTTTTGTAGGAGATGCGGATGATATGAACACGCTTTTGGCCTACCTGCGGTCTGTGAAGTGAGCAAGAATGGATAATGAGACTTTTTCTCGTAGAACGACACAGAAACTACATTTGGTAACAAATAATTTCTTTTATTAGAGAGAGAGAGAGAGAGAGTTTACAATGATAACAGTATTTTCGCCGATCAGCGGGAGTCCGCGAATAAGCGCGAAAGCTCTGGGAAATCGATTTTGTGTATACAAATAAATTTTCGCGAATACAGAATCTGCCAATAATGAGAATCGACTACTGTATATTATAGCTCACGGAACTTGCTGTAATTATAACAGTCATACACAAATGGGTTAAAGACGATGATTTTTTTTAATATATTTTTGGTATAAAATATTATTACGATGCTGTAAAAGTGGTTAAGTAAATTAT
Organism: Androctonus mauritanicus; assembly: GCA_011317285.2. NCBI lineage: Eukaryota > Metazoa > Arthropoda > Arachnida > Scorpiones > Buthidae > Androctonus > Androctonus mauritanicus. Next base: position 11,533 of record WUQG02211861.1, read on the forward strand.
CTTCTTAAATTTATAATTTGTAAAAAAATAATTTATATGTATAAAAGTAATAAATCAAATTTTGAGAAAATATTTCCTCAGTTTAAAAGCAACCATTTAGCCTGCATTTAACTTAAATTATTTTATCATCCTCAATAATCAATCAAACAGCCTTTTCTAATCTGCATAAAAATAGAATTTTCTCAATACATGGCTTGATATTTTTATTGTTTTGTTAAAAACAATTTAAAATATCAGAATAAATTCATTGTTTCTATAAACCTTGCGATATACTAATAACGATATAAATATTTATTTTTGTCAGGAATTGTTTCCAAAATTATTCAAAAGATGGCGCTATCAGTTAAATAGAAAAATAAAATTTGCTAATTTTTAAATAATTGGCATTTAATTTTATATAATCTTTTTAAAATGTCGTTTAAAATTATTAATTAAAATTAATTTATAGAAATTATGTAAGAAATTTCAAGCGTAGATTATATTTAGCAAAAATGTTAAAATATCTACAGAATTTTCAATGCTAGGTTTTCTATATATTTAAAGAAACAAAAAATTAAAAAATGGTTGGAATGAAAGTTTATTTTAAGATGACTTGAATTGAACTAATTGCACTTTAATTCTTATTTTTAACCAAAGATATTTTATACATGAATAGTCTACTCAATGGTAGCAACGAGTCAGCCAGATTGGCCCTGTGAAAACTGCTTTCCACTCTGGAGGACCCGGGTTCGAGTCTCGAGTCCCATCCCTTGAAAATATTTATCAGGGGGTCTCGGCCCGGTTGTTGATCCTCTATTCCACAATCCGGCTGACCCCTCTGCAGTGGTGGACAGTCTATGGAAGGGCTTGTTTCGCCCCCATCACGTAGTATTCTTCCAGAACGGGATGTGGCGTCATCTATTGACAAAAAAAAAAAAAAAAATAGTAACAAGTGAAGCCGTCTGGCTGGTGGGGTAGACCAATGCAGCACCGTCGTATAATCGACGATATAGCAAACTGATTTTGTTTTGATGGCCAGACGTATTCCATATATATTAGTAAAGATGATGACCAGATCCAAATAATTAATAAAAAAAAGTGTTGTACCTCAATAGGCATACCACGTTACCCATCACTTTAGTTGTTTCATCTACTACTAGTATTACGCAATCTATCCATATATAAAATATTCTTGTTTTTAATTTATTCTTTTTGCAATATGCATTTCAGATGTTTTAGATTTTCAATAACCTACTTTTAATTCTTTTGGAAAAATCTAAAAAACAATATAAAATGGTAAGATAAAAAAGATAGACTCCATCAAAAATGTGCATAGACAACTACTTTCATATCTTCACGGTAATTTCACGTTATATTATCTGACATACATTATTATATGCATATATATATAAACTAGGGAGCTATTTGTACGTTTATCAATAATTGGGTGGACATCTGAATGTTTTGGCCTAAAATGAAGAATAAGATTGATGGATTGGCTCGAAATTTTTCTCAAAATTTTGAATGAATTCCAATTCTATTCTTAGATTTTTGAGGTTTTGGAATTAGAGTTCTCTCTTTCACCTATTCGTTCGTCTGAAAGCTTGCCGATTTAGATAATATCCAAATCAAAAATATCAAGAAGAGGATTAAAAGTAAATTACATATACTCTAACTATATTGAGACAATTGAAGTCTTAGCGAGATTTCATTTCGAAAATGAAAGATCTATTGATTTATACTAATAAAAAATTGGTCACTAGAATGGAATCGCTGAAAGGATTTCACTCCCTGTTTTTTTGTCAACAAATGACGCCGTTTTCCACTCTTGAATAGTAAGTAGCGGGGAGAAAACAGACTCTGCTACAGATTTCTTCACTTCTTCGGAAGAATCAACCTGAGTGTAGAGGATGGGATTTTAAAATATATTCAAGATATCCAGGACAGCCGGTGCTGGATATCTTGAATAAATTTTTAAGAAGTGTGGAATCAATTGAACAAGAATCATCTATTGGAAAGCTAGTGAATTTTCAAAAGGATATTCTGTCTGGCAGCCATTCACTGTTCAAAAATGAAAAATTCCATGCTATCAATGGAATATTTAATGTAATACAATACTTAATATCCCTCACAGGATGTTTTTCAATAATTTTATTATTTTGCTAAACAAATGTTGCATAATAAATAAACATATTTTGGAAAAATAAGTATAATGTATTTAGTTATTTTATTAACTTTAAGGGAAAATGATAAAAAAGTTTGTTTTGGTTTAACTCAGCGCCCTTTGAACCTTTGAACGCTTTTCGTTATGCACTGATATATGTTTTTTATTTCTTTTTGTATGCATAAAACATGACTGTTCGATTTTATGTCCTATGATGGGGGTATAAATTCGCTAAAAGGAATTTGTTTTGAATAAAATGTTATAAGGATAATTTTTCAATGTTTCATTAAAGATAAGTCACATCTGATAATCGTAAGTATTCTAGTGTATAATTATACATATGTCTCCTAAGGTTTGTATATACTTTACATTACTACTATATTGGTTTTATCTATCCACACTATACAAAATTTTTATTAACATAGCATGAAAACTCTATAAATATGCGGTATACAGCAGTACAGTATTTATTATTATTGAAACTGAATTGTATCATTAATGTTAGAACAGAAATACAATATTTGATCTCTAGATACTCTAGTATGATACATTGTCTAGAGTTCATATATAATCGATAAATTGCAAATAAAATTATTCTATCAATTTATTTTTACGATTTATCAAATTATATTTCATTTAATTAAATATCTTTATTGATGTTTCTTATGTTTTTATTTTATGCGTATTTATTATTTAATTACTCGTATATTTTATGAATTTGATTATAATTATTTATTTTCTTGTGTAAGATAAAACATTTATTCTTAATTTATATTCTACGAAGAAACAGTGAAATATAAAATGGATGAATTTACTATACATATTTTAATTTTAAAGAATGTGAAATGATAAGAAATTTATAAAAAAAAATATTTTTATTAAATAATTGTAAATATATATACTGTACATTCAAATTTTTTGATCAATAATATCCATAACTTCTATCATGACCAGCATATCCTCCAAATCTTCCGTATCCTCCACGATTTACTTCATATCCTCTATCGTCGTAACTTCTACTGATTCCACTTCCTCCATACCCTCTAAGATACCTGACGTCTTCGTAAGGATAACAGGAAGACAAGAGGATAAAAGAAAAGAGAAGGATAATCATCTAAAGAAAGAATAAAAAATTATTACAATAATGATCTTGTTAGAGAAATAAAGCAAATCAGGTATGACTTACCAAGCTTTTCATTTTTGTTTCTAAGCTTTTACTATTCACGGATAGAAGCAAAATATTAATATATCGATTCTGCTTTATATACCAAATGATTTGTGACAGTAACCTATTTATAAATGGAAAACTGAATTGTAGTTTAGATCAAGCGGTGAAGGTTATACAGTGTTACTGTGATTAATGACCTCCAACAACTCCGAGATTAATTGTTGAGAAAATAATCGTTACAAACCCAATAGGTAGAAATTAACCATTATAGATTTGCCTTACATGTAAAGACTTGCTCTCGTTAATCTTTTATACAGATTTATTTCTATAATTAAAAAGAAAATCGATCTAATGTTAAAATGAGAAATTATTAATTTGGTGAATTAATTTAGTAATTTTTATTATCTTTAATCCTAGTTTTATTATATTTGACTTTGTTTCACTATAATTTTAAAAGAGTTATGTGTAACTTGAAAGTAAAACATTCTCGTGTTCATTTAAAATATATAAAAAAAAAATTCTTATGACTATTCTAGGTCGGAGGCCATAAAAATAGAACGTAGATTAGCCAACTTTACCATATGACTTTGTTCTCTTTGTTATTTTTCGAACTTGGTTCAAATACTAACAGCAATGCCATAATTAACAACCTTCAAAGATATGCCAGTCGCTTTCATTAATTAATTTAATTTTGTAAATAATAAACCTGATTATTATGAACTACGTAAACAATTATAAATTCAATATAAAGAGTTAATAAAATTTATGGTAAAAAATGCAATAAACTTTATATAAGAAAGTTCTTAATATTATTTGATATTGTTCAGGATACAGCAAAAATCATTATGATGGGATTCGTTATTACAAAGATAAAGTTTATTCATGAAGCAACTTGATATTAATATTCTGGATTTATATAAAAGATATGAAAATAATTTAATATTTACAATAAATTATATCGTTCTGAATGGTTCCTTTATTCCTAAATATCTCCGAAAATACCGATCGTAGGAAAACAATTTTACTAGGAAAATTGCACAAATAAATGGCGGAATCAGAATCTGTTAGAAAAATAATTCACTTCCATTCGAGAAAACAAAGAGAAGCACGCGCTGAGCAATATTACTGACGGATTATAATTTGGAAGGAAAATGTAACAGGATACGTCTTTTACAGTTTTCACGTATACCCGATAGTTTTCGAGAAAAATGCCTGGTCTATAGAAACGTGGGCATCCTGTATATGCACCATATAGCATGAATAAGTGAGTCGTAAAAATCATGTTTCTAACTGCGGGTTTTTACACAAATTGGCATAAAATTGTTTTCATGTCACGCTCGAAATAAGAAATCCAAAATTCTAAAAATTAATGATTTCGAAAAATTTGAAAATTTTACTACACATTCTTTTTTCATCGATGAAGGCGCAAAGTATTAATTTGATTCTCTTTAACAATTACACTTTTTATTAATTAATTGTGCAGGGTGATCAGAAAGTAACTGTGCATCTATATTAATATGACAAGCAAACAATGATAAACACAAGAAGTTGGATTTTTTAATGAAAAATTACGTGATATCGTATATTTTTAAGCAAAGTATTGCATGCAATTTTTATTACATAAATGAAGTATACAAAGACAATCCACATAATCTCTCTGAACTTAAAGATGTCATCGCAACATTTGTCAGGAACCAAATAGAGTTAAAAATATTTCAAAATAAGATAAAACATGTAGATGCGTGCTTACACGCACAAAACGATATCATGCGTACTTGCGTAAAGATCTATGAAGATCTCTAAAATATATCTATGAAGATCTTTATAAAATGTCTTTATATCATATTTGTAAGTCAGCCTAACATGGAAAAACATGGAAGTTTCTACTTAAGTGTTTTCCTAAATTTTTGACAGCCATCTTCAGAGTTTCATCAATTTTTATCAGTTGCAAGTACATTATGAATTTTTTTTTTTTTTTAAATATATAGTCAGGTTATTTAGAAATGAACCGCATTTGAAGAGATCTTTTACTTTATTACACATGGAATTAATTTACTTGCATCTGAAGTTTAGATTGTGTCTACAAATCAGGGATCAGCTGCAGATCCGCTAGTAAATTAATATATATATAAATTGGACAGAATAAAATTTTGTAGCTTTTGTCATTTCTTATTCAGCTAAATTTCCTCCAGAATATCTTCCCTTAAAGCTTAATTAGTTACAAACATTTATGATTCTTAAATTAAAATTTTTAATATTACCATATTGATGTCATTGTTTAAAACATTCCGGTATAAATGAAAAATATAAACTCAGTATCTAGCTGTTATATTGAAAAGTATCCGGATTTAATTAAAATTAAAGTAAAATAGTTTATTATACCGCCAACAGATGGCGGGATAATCAGTTCTTTCGTTTGCATATTTTACTTTTATATTTTGCTATTCTCTTTGATTCATAATCGGATTATGTAGATTAAAGAAATTATTAAGTATCGTAATTTTAACAATCAGTTTATCAATTTTAACATCAAGGGAACTCCCTTCAATTAAATAATTAAAAATCAAACTCCTTAATTAAAATACGAATTTCTTTATTTATAAATTTTGCTCCTTGTAACGAACAAAACTTATGAATAAAGCAATTCGCATTTTGTTTGTTCCTTTCAAATAAATTGTAAAATAAATAAATTTTTTTTATTTTGTTTGTCCTTATTAAATAAATTTTGTTCCTTACAAGGAACAAAGCTTATTTAATATTAATATTTTTTAATATCCGATTAAATTATTTTTGCCATTATTCCGATGATAATCATTTTCAATTTTTATGTTACTCTACCAGTTTCCAATATTATCTGTAATAATTTCATGTAAGATGAGTGATATTTATGTGATATATCGTACTGTAGACAACTAGCCGTAATACCTACATTATTTTTTTTTTATTCTGACATGGAAAAGTTCAAAAGTAAATAATTATAATTCATGAGCTCAATATCAATTATTGAATAAGGAAAATTCCATTTTTGAACTTTTACTGTGAATCTTCTGAATGAAAATGAAAAAAAAAAAATGTTAAGATACTTTATGATAATTATTTATTGAACTTAATATGTTAACGTATAGAATATTATACTTAAATCTTTTAAAATTTTACATAGAACTCTATAAATATATTGCGAATCCATTCAGAACATTATACTGAACTTCAGCAGAAAGTATAAAAAATATTTTTATTTGGATATCTTTTTATTTTTATATATCAATATGCTGTATCAGAACTAATGCAATACATATAAAGAAATAATTTAGCTGATATTCAGACTTATATGACTTATCATAATATCAGTTTATATTCATTAAATTGTCATTTAACATAATTTAAAACGAAAATAAATAAAATAATAATGAAGTTTCATAATTCTTGTTCTGTAAACATGCTTCAATAATCAGACTATTCATTCTTTTATATTGTTTCAAATCGAAAAAGAACAAAACAAATTATCTTTTAACAATTCAGTTCTTAAGATAAAGTATTTATAGAAAGAAATAATACTCATTACTTAATCAGCATGATATTTTCAAAAATTGGTAGACCGCAATTTCTTGCCAAGAAAATTGAAAAATGAAAATATTCATTGATCTTTATCAGATTAAATATTATTCCAATACTTTTTTGTGCATATTAAATAGATGTACTTAAGTCATTTTATTTTTATTCCATTATTATTTTCTATTTATTATTTATTTTTATTTGTTTATTTCAAATAAAGTTTTGATTGATACCGTTAAGAAATATAGAAAACTTGAAGAAAAGAGAATTGAGCAAAATTAAACCATTCTCTTTTATCTTATCATGAAATTCGCTGCGCCTTCAGTATGGCTTTACTGCAGTTATTCTGTCGTTTGCAGGAAAGCTACATAGAGGTACGCATTGTTTTCTGGAAGACAACAAAATTTGTTAAATATAATCTACATGCGGATATTTTAAATAAATTTGGACTAAACTGATAGAAGGAAAAAGTTTTTTAGTGAGAAATTTTCTTAGTATATCTATTAATCATGAATTGAAGGTGGATTTTAATCGCATCTACGACATTAACATACGACTTTTCTACGACTTACACCAAAATTAGCCTTTTCTTGAATTATGGTGATTATATTTATTGAAAAATTTTTCAAATAGATAATAATAAATACGTAAAATGCATATTAATATTTGATCTAATTACTGAAAGACCGATGATAAAAATTCTAAATATAATAATAAATCTAGACAAAATTTTTAGCAATTTTCAATTTTTCCACTCTTTACAATAAATCGAGAATTGTTTGAGCTATTTGCAATCTTAGCATTAACCTTAGCATTCTATGATACTGAATTGATAAAAATTTTGAACTTTATATGTGTTATAGACGTTTCAAAATTAAAAGTAAAATGCTATGTATACTGTTTCGCCGTATATTCCGAAAAAAAAAAAAAATAATAGAAAAGAGATAAAAATTTTGATATGTTATATCTCAATTTCAATTATATATCACTGATAGCATAATAGAAAACTACTTTAAAAGAATGACAACATTTATAAAAATATTCCTTTTAAATGATTATCCTTCTCCTTTCTTGCATCCTGTTATCTTTATGAAGATGTTTATTATTTCCATAAATAGGGAGGAAATGGAATCAGTCGGAATTATGATAGATTTAGAGGATACGAAAGAGATGGTTAATATCTATATAATGGATATGGAAGAGAAATTATTAAATGTTGTAATAAATCACAGAATTTCGTTCTATATATATCATGTATAAATTATTTAAATAAATCAAATTTAATGAAGAAATTATTTAATTAAATCAGTACGATAAAATAATGCCCAGTTAGATATAATAATAGATAAATATCATATTTAGAACAATGCATTCAGTTTGCTTAGTTAAAATAAGTATCATAGAACATATCCCGAGATAATCAAATTAACAATTTTCTCTAAACGTTAATTACTAATACCGTATTAAATTTTTTACAAAGTACATAAAATATAATCATAATAAGCTCTATAAAGAAATACATAAATGTAAACAAGTGTATTATATAAGTAAAATGAATAACAATTCCTCTATTTCGTAGCTGACATTATTTTTTATACATTATTCTTAGCTTTCAGGTATCCTATACATATGTATGTGCTATCTGATAACAAAAAAGAAAAATTACTGCATTGAACCTAAGCAATTAAATATCTAGTTTAAGCAGATCTAAGTTTTTGAACTGAGAATCCCCGTAGATTATCTGCTATATTTCTATTGTAGAAAACTTCACATCTTATAATCGAAACTTTCCTTTCAGCTATCATCATAAAAACATTAAATAAGTGGACATCGAAATTCCCCTATTTTTCAGCATAGCGAGGAACATTCCTTAATATAATTTTTAAAGATATGATCAGTCAAACAATATTTAATAATGGATTATATAACAATTAAAATATGTGATAGACAATTTCTGGTTCCAGTTAACAACTTTTTTCAAAATTTTGGCTTGTAATCATACTTAGAAATACAAATTCCATATATATTTCTACTAGTATGTAATTCTATCGATGATAGGGATAGATGACTCATATCTCTTCAAGCGATGCAAATATTCATAGTAACACGATCGCTGTATTTTTTCCCCTCAACAAATGGCACTATTTTTCAATCCTTTGATTATTAAGTGGATGAATTGAGGCCCTGCCATAAGCCGTTTACATAAAAGAGCCAGATTGTTCAGAACGCCAATCGACAACACGGGTTCAGATTGTCAAATACTTTCCAAGGAATGGGACCCGGAATCGATCCCAAGTCAAACAAACTTAAATGTGCCAGAGAGAAAAGTCATAGAATTAGTATTGCAGTTAATTATCTAGAGAATCACTTCTAATACATCAGTAAAAGAGTAGAGATTAATAACAAGAGATCTGGAAAACTTGATATCAAGCATATTCAATACTATTATGAAAGCTTAAATTTGCCATCAGAGATAACCACTCGCCACTAATCGACATTTCTTTCCATAATTTTTCTGCATAACTTTCGATTTAATGCTTATGTGACACATATTGATTAAAATATACTTCACATACGAATAATTTATTCATACAAAATTTAGGTGACATATACAGACATTTTCCGTTATGTTAATTTTCTTTGATTATTTTAAATAATTCATTGAAATTTTCCGTCTCAGAATTTTAAAGAAAATTTTTTTCTTTGCATAATCTTCAACATCATTGTTATGCATAAAATTAATATAGATTCTAATATCTTTTCGACTGAGAAAATATAAAAGAATATTAAAAAATAATTCAAAATATTTATAAGAAAAATTAGCAAAAATTATTTTACAACAAATAATTAACAAAATTTATTTTATAAAATAAGAATTAATAACGGCATAACTTTTATTTAATCATATTAAACTAGAATAAAAGAATATAATAAATTGCATATACGGTATTATACTGTATTCATATTTATTTCTTGAATTTCTGTTTGAATATTATCTATCATCTATTTATATACGTTACTGAAAGGTACCAGTAGGCCGGATGGACGCCTGATAAAAGCTGTGGCTTACCATCCTGGAGGATCCCAGTTCAAATCCGGATCCCACACCTTCAGTTTTTCAGGGGAGGTCCGGGCCGGCCCGTTGAACCCCATCCTTCAACCATCCTGTTG
>WUQG02211972.1:0-16634 GCA_011317285.2 Androctonus mauritanicus
AATGCGTACTCTTAGGTGCTTCTCTGCGCACTCTTAGGTGCTCGTGAACGTAAGAGTACGCATTTTCCATTTTTTTTATTTAGCACAATTTAAAACAAAACTATTGCTTCATTCATGCTTTCATTTACATAACATCAAGCTTACATGTTTAAAATTTGTAATGGAAAATTTTTTTAAATTAATAAAATTTGCCTCTTTATGTTAATTTATATTTTATCTGCGCACTCTGGTGCCTTTACCCTACATATTGTGGACGAAAGATCGTGCTGGTGCAGGTGTTCAGGGACTAACGCAGTAGACCCCACCTGCAGTAGAAAATAATAAACAATAGCCCGAAAGAGCGGTGGTCCGAGAATTTGAATGAAATGTCACGTTTTCGGTCCCGGCTCGGCGGAGTTTAAAAAGGGGATCCCCGGGCTCGGCGGAGTTTAAAAGGGATTACGGGTACATCTTAGGCAAAAATAATTAATTATCAAAAAGTCGAATTTTGGTTTCTAATACGAGTTAAGATTCCAATTTTTACTTAAGTTTCCTTACGTAAGGAATTTTTCTTGCGTAAAGAAACTTATATAAGAAAACTCTTTACGGGTTTTCTTACGTAAGTTTTCTTGCGTATAATAAAAACAGATAGTATCTGTATGTCAAGTTTCTAACACTATAGACAACAAAAGAGTTTTATTATTTAATGTTAACTGTCATTATAATATTTTAAAAACCGTAAATTTTTCTATTGTGATTAATCTTATCATGTAACATCTTCCTAATACAAACTGAAGGCTGTATTTGTATTGTACTGTTACTTATATTTAGATGTGTTTTTAGTTTTAATATTTGTATATAACGAACTATTTAATATTAACATATACACTTTTTTCTTTAACCTTTCTCGATTCCGTTTTCAAATGTCTTAAAGGCAAAACAGTAGTTGTAGTATTTCCTGTAAATTTTATCGAAATAAGATCTAATTAACTGAAAAAGGATAGAAAAATTTTGTTACATTAATAAATATAAAATTATATTATGTATTTAGCTCCATTTTTTAGTTTACTTTATTTTTTTAGTTTCCTATTTTTTTATCATCAATGCAAATTGTTAATTTTCATACTTTTTATCGTATTAGATATAATTCGACCATATTTTGCGCTTTCAGTTTTTCCTAAGCAATTTTTTTCAATCCATTTTCAAATATATCGTATAAAATTTCATATTTAAAACAACAATTGATTTTAAAATATTCAAATTTATTTCGACAATAAAGTATTCGAGAGAAAAATAAACGAAATATTTTTTTATATTTTTTGATTAAAGAAGAAACTAAAATTAATCTAAAAATAATTATTTGTTAAATCTAGCATGCTATCTAACTGATTTTCATGTTTATTCAAAGAAAAAAGAAAAGTTTAGTTATAGAGTAAATCAATTTTCCTATCCAACAAATACAACAAACAAAAAGTATAATAGAATATGATCTCAGAAATTTATACATCTTTATTATATTTGCTGCCTTTTATAGTTAATGAATAATTAAGATAATATATTGTGCATTTATTAAATTTATAAGTACCTTATAACCATATAAAAACTCTAAATTTCAAAAGTATTATTGTAAACTAATTTTAAAAAATAAGAAGTTTTATCTAATTAAATTTATTAGTAGCTTATATTAATGCTCATAGATTGATCTTAAACTTAAAATTATTGGCAATAAACTCTTATTAATGTTATTGTTATCATTATCAATAATAAACATACCAAACAGCAATATTTCTAGAAATTTATTTAATTAAAATTAAACGAGAATTTGATATCAAACGAAGACATTTACATGTTATTATTTTATCTTTTAAATTTATTTTAATATGAATATTATTATTACTCTCATTTAAATACTAATAAAAATATCGTAAAATTAAATAACGGATAAATTATTCAATCTAACAACTTTAACTTTTAAAATATAACATTATAAGGTTTAAGAAGTTTTAAAAATTCAAATAAAATTCGTAGAAATTTTTATTTTATAACACGTCGAATATCACTTAATAACTTTGATCACTATTTAAAAATAATATAATAACTGAATAGAGAGTATAAAGGATTTATGATGCCGTTGTTAGATATTAATTTTATTCTATTCAAAATTTTTGTCACGTATTGTGAAAGTTTATTCGTATCCATAAAATAAGTGTCAAATAGTAGTAAGAGAGACCGCTAGGATCGCAGCTATCGACCGAACATTTTAACATTAAGTGAAGTAATTCAGTGAAGGTACACGTGCGTAACAATGCGGTGTTATATCTATCTCATCCTGTATGCTATCTGCAAAATAAATCAGTGCTTTATGGAAGATGGTAAAAGATCGATTAAAATGGCATTGTTAGCTCCTGACAATATTTCCTATCCGTTTTCTACGCAGAAAATACTACCTTCTATTCTTTATGCGGTACGTTCGCTGGAGAAGCAAGGGCACGAGGGAATATTGAATGACAGAAAAATAGAAGTATTACACAGGGATACTCAATGCTCTTCCACTTATGGTCCACTTGCGGCGTTTGATTTGTATAATAACGATAGTGCGGATGTATTTTTAGGACCACTCTGTCCCTACGTTTTGGCCCCGGTAGCACGTTACAGTACAGTCTGGGATGTACCACTTCTGACATCAGCCGGCGAGAATGACAATTTCGATTTTAAAGAACCACATTATCGATTATTAACAAGAATGAACGGTTCTTATTCTCAAATTGGTCAGATATTCCTGCAAGTTTTACAGAAGTTTAATTGGAGTGTTGCCGCTTTACTCTTCCATAATTATCAAGATCGACAGAAAGGACATTCGAACTGTTACTTTACGTTGGGTGCGGTGTTTACTTCCTTGGGAAGAAATGCCTATCATCACGGATTTGATGAAACTGATCCAGATAATGATTATTACGGATTATTAACTGATATCTCCAAAAACGCTAGAAGTAAGTAAACAATAAGTTTTTATTTGCCTTTAACTTTTATCGAGATACTTATTTTTCAAGATATTTATTTATTTACCGAATAATATTATTGTTTCATGGAATATATTAAAATAACATTTTTTTAATTTTAATAACAATAATATAATAGTACAGTAATTTATAATTTATATATAGTTTCATTGCATGATTTCGTTTAAGTCTTATTTATAAAACTGTAAATACAGTATTTAAATTTAATAATTTAATTTTTCCTTTATTAAAAATTACAGTATATTAAAATTAACCTCTTTTTGGATTTTCTATTAAAAGTATATGATATTTATAGAAACAGAATTCTCTGAAATTAAAAGTAAAAATCTGTATCTACAAATTTATTATATATGATTAATAAAAATTGCAATATCTTGTATAATAACATCAAAACTATTTTTTATCGATCTAACAAACGTAAAAATTGTAACTTAATAATAAGCGTAATCGGATATATCCTATATTACGATGTTTTTAATCGTATATAAGATATATACGAATTTATAATTTATCTCGATAAGTGATCCTATATTTCTTATATATACTGATACTAGCTCTTCCGTTATATTTATTTTTTATTTAATAAATTCTCTAAAAATAACTGAACCTAATGTAATTTATCTTTAAATGAACTTGAAAGATATAGGCCTAGCTACAAAAAAAAGTTAAATTTATAATTTTACATATGAAGTTATTAATGTAAGTTTTACAGTATAATATGGACTATTTGTTTATACTCGCTTAAATAAGATATCGTTTTAAAAGATATTATTTCAGTTGAGAACTTTTGTCGGTTTCTGTGGAAACTTTTTTACTTCTTTCCGCATTGTATCAGAAGTAATAAAACACGATCTCTCTTTTGAAAAAAGATTTATCTGTTTTGTTCTCATCAAGTGGAAAAATTGATATGTCTTCTAACAGTCTAAGTTCGGAAGTTTCAAAGTAGTTGCTCATAACCAATCACTGAAGTTTCTAACATCTTAATATATTTTATATTGCTTTCATTTCAGATATATTAATTGTAACAAACTAAAAGAAATAATTAATTTGCATTTCGGCTATGACTTAAGTGTAACCTTATAAGAATCACTTCAATATAGAGCAGTATTAGGAAATACATGTTTTATGTATGGAATTAGATTACCTAGCTTTCATATCGATATATTTAGAGCAATATATTAATATTCAGAGAATAATTATTATATATAGAGTATTTGATAATACAGTATCATTTATCATTTAATACAATATATGAAACAATTATTTTTCGCTTTGATCAATAAGAAAATTATTTAAAATTGAATACGACTAAAATTCTAAAATTCTTTAAAATATTCAAAAGTAGCTTTTAATAAATTTCTTGCAATTTTTATATTTTTATTTTTATTTCAAAAATATATATTTTAATCCGAAAAATAAAACGTTCATTAAAGTAAGTTTATATTATTAGCAATTAAAGAATTTTAAACTAATAAAATACAATATATGAAACAATTATTAAAATATAATTATTTCAAAATATATATATTAATTACGTCTGATAAAACTTTAAAGTATTCGACTACATAACAATTTTATTTGATATTTAATCTTTTAAATATTTAATTGCTTTTATACATTAAATTAGTCTGAGTTTTATAATTTTTTCTCTTTAAATATATTTAAAGAGAAAAAATTATAAAACTCAGACTAATTTACTGAATTTTTTTATTTATTTATTGAAACCGAATCTTCTGAAGGGAAACGTTTATTATGGACTTACTACTATTACTTTATTGATCTGTGTGGAATCCGATGTCTGCTTTTTCATTCATTTTTTTTCCAGTATGTTTATTTTTATTAGAATTGTGACTGAATTCCATTCATATCAACCTGAAATTCAAATTTTGATAAATTAACAAATTTTCGCGTAATTATTTTTTTAACGAAAATGTTGCTAATTTTCTTATCACGTAAACAATAAATTTCGTATAATAAATATTAGTTAATACTTTTAAAGTAATTGTTTGTAGAATTAAAAAATAAAAATTTTGAAACGTTATTAAAGGTTAGGTTAAGTTTCTATTATATACATATTTTTATTTTTAGCGTTTAATATAAAACAGAAAATTATATTGTTTGATAATTTTCCGTTTTATATTTATTCTTTTCTAAAAAAATCTAAAGAAATATCGTAAATCCGATGATTTTCAAACTTAATTTATTTGCTTTTATTTATAGAAGTTGATTTTTATTTCCAACAATTAACTAACAATTGGATTATTTATTATTCGAAATTCAACAATCTCAATATATCGAATGAATATCTGAACTTATAACAATGAACGTAACTGATTCGAATTCTTAGAACTGACAATTCAATAAGAATAAACCTAATTTAATCCAACGATAGACTACAGAATATAAATACATTAACGTCATTATAAATGTAAATTATATAAGTTAAATATCATAAAATCTCTCGTATAGATAGATAAGCCTGCTTATATGCAAACATTATTCGGAAATTTGCTGAAACATATTCAGAAAACATTTACAGTTTACAATTTATTTTTAAAAAAATTCAAAATTTTTTTAATTTATTCCAGATAAACTGATATAATATTCTTAATAATAATAATAATAATAAAATTTAAAAATATAATATTAAGAAATTTATTAGTGTTAAAATTAGTTTTTCATGTAGGAATATTGTAGTTCTGTTACAATTTATTAAATAAAAATAATTGAATGTTTAAATGAATTTAATTACTATATTAATTTTTCTTATTTAATTTATTATTTGCATAATTTATTTCCATCTAATCGTTTTGCCCTTAAGTTTTCAAAGAAAATTGGTAAACAATTATTATTTATTCAAACTTATATTAAAAAATATCATATAGCGAAATAAAAGCTAAAGTAAGATGATAATATTCTTTTATAATAGATATCCTGTTATTTACATTTAAAATAAATATATACAAAATGGTTATAGATGAGTGCGTTGTTTAATAGAATAAAAATTTTAATAACAACATTTAAGGAATTATGAAATTTGCGCTAACAAAGTAATATCGAACTTTAAATATTCTTTAGAAAGTTGTTATATTCTGATTATTGATTCAATTATTTCTCTTGTGTTTAATTGCTAAGGTGTATTATCATTACTGCAATTTATCAAATTGCCTACTGGAGAGCATTATGTATTTAATCGTCCAGATCTTCTGTAAATCTATATTTATGTATTTTTTATGTATTTTTTTCTTTCCCAATTTTGTACTCCCTCTCTTCCACAGAGAATTTCCCTAATAGCTTAATAAAACTTTATTATTATTATTATTATTATTATTATATTAAAAATAAAAATTCTTTAGAAAGTTGTTCTATTCTGATTATTGATTCAGTTATTTCTTTTGTGTTTAATTTAACTTTGGTACATAAATATTATTAAATAATTATTATTATTAAATAATATACGAAATGCTATCAAACAAACGATTTCAGAAAAGTTAGCCTGCAGTTATAGAATTTTCATTGTAAGATTTTCTTAATATATATTATAAATAATCGAAATACTGTATTATGTTTTTATATTCAAACTTTGCATATATCTGAAGGTTATATTTTAAATACATTGTTCAAATATTTAGATATTTATTGTATGTTATTAGTATAGAATATAATACAAAATATAATATAGTAATAATTCTGTACTATATAGAATATAGTACAAAATTATTGTTTCAAATAATTTTGTTTAAAGGGAATTTTAATTTGAAATTATATTTTAAACTGCATTATTTGAATGATGTAATATATAATCTATTCATTTTAAGACTAATTTTGACTGCTATTTTATCTGCTAAATATGATCAAATCTTACACGTGATTCTGCAGTTTCTCTTTTTTTTACCTTTTCATTATTTCTTTTTCTAAAAATAGAGCTTTCTAGAGACTGTGATCTTTCTTATAATTATGCTTTAAAAACATCTTCAAAGATAACATTTTGATTAATTCGAAATATTAAAGATATAGTTCTAATCAGAAATTTTTAGTAAGCATAGTTAAATAAAGTTTTCTCGAGTTTTCTTAATTTATTGCGGTTTTTTTAAGCCAATTATTTTATTATTTAATTTAAATTGTTTCCCTGCATAAAATTATTCTTCACTTAATCATTTTTTAACATAAGAATCTTATCTTAACGACTTAATAATTATCAGAACGACATACAATTTTCGTAAGGTTTAACAATAACTTTTTATTATTTGAACTGAAAATCTATTTTCAGCTTGAGAGAGAATTTTTTATTGTAAAAAAATGAAAGTCAAACAATATAAATATCAGTAGAGTTAATGTATTAAAAAATGCTGTAAATTATAACGATTAAATAATTTCTTAGACTTAACTGAGTGAATTAATTACGTCGTTGCGAAGTGGCTTCGCCGACAAAATTTTCACATCTTAATTAAAAATGATAACAATCTTTACTGTTCTAAAATAATCATTAAAAACAATTTTTGTTTACTAAAGTAAAAGTGGAAAGATAAAAACGAATTAGAATATTAAAGAATATAATTGAATAAATATTCTTATTTAAAGTATTATTTGATTATGACTTTGGTATCAGGTAAAATATAATTATAATTTTAATGATTATAATGAATGAAGCTTTATTTGCATCTTTTAAATGAGATCGACAACCGTAGAACTTAAGGACACTTATTACATGTAAGAGACAATATTAAAAAGTGTTGATATACAAACTGATGCTAAGTGGCGGCAATGTGTATTTTAACTTTACATCATCTTTACTAGTGAATTGGTCATCTACAGATATCAGTATAAATATTTAGACAATTATTTATTTTAAAATTGATGTACTTTGTATCTTTACATCAAGAGGAGGAGCAAAGTCAAAAATAATGTAAATAAAATATTTAAAAAGAAATAATGTATGAATTTTTTATCTTGATTAACCAATAAAATGGAAATAAAAATATCGGATGAAATGGTCACAATATTATTCACTAGTATAAGGGCATAAATACATACGTTTTATATTTCTTAATTTTATTTGTATTATTGTTGAATTTGTTTCTTCTCCTCTTGTGAAAATATAAAAGTACAGCATTTTAAAAGAAGTAACCGTTTAAATATTTACTGATGTTTGTGAATGAACAATTCATTGGTAAGGATGCGACGTCAAAATGTATATCGCAAGCCACTTATTATCAATTTGTACATCAGCACTTTTTAATATTTAATAAAAATCTCTTACATGCAATAAGTATCCTTTAGTTCTACGTTTTCGATCTTGGTGGAAAAAAGACATCATAAATAAAGATTTAAATGTTAATAAAAAATTTTCTATAAATATTGAAAATATGTTGGTTCAATATTTATATTATTTCGTAAAAAATAACATAAATATAAATATCTTCAAAAGAATAAATTGTTATTGAAGATGAACTAATTGTTTCTTTCAGTATGTGAGGGGGCGAATTGAATATGTGTACTATATTTTCAATTCTAATATATTATTAGAATTAAATATATTTCTATCGAATGAAAATATATTTTACTATATAAAAATTTAATTTGATCATCTTACTATAAACTATTTACTCAAACTATTAAATAAATAACTAAAATTAATTTTGAATGATTTATTTGATGATTACTTTTATATAATGCATAAGAATTTTACTGTATCATTTTATTTTATAAGAATGACATGTTTTATAGAAAAAAGTACAGTATTTTGTATGAATCTCAAAACTCATAAGATATTGGATAAAGGAATAAAACCAGTGATGGATGATTCTCTACTTTTATTATAACCATGAAAGATTAGGGAGATTTTCTCGTTTCAATTCCAAGAATAGGTCCTGAAAGAACCGGATACTACATTGGAAGCAAATTCAATCATTATAAATAAGAGAAAATCCGTGTAAATTGATTTCAAGTAGCATTTTTTACAGTTCTACATTATAATTAAAAAATAACATAATGTATATAATATCTATAACAATAGAGGGACAAAGAAATTTTCTTTTAAATTATAATTTTCGAGTTATGATATATGTGTGAAATAATAAAGATCCTATTCGATATCTTTATTATACAGTGATCAGAATTATACTACTATATCCAATACGATTCACTCTTCGATTATCATATTTTACAAGTAGTTTTTGACCAAATCATTCCAATAAGAAAAGCTTTATATAATTTATGAGATGTTACTATCGAAATTCCATATACACGCGTTAATAAAATTATTGATATGTTAGGAAGTAATATTGGCATAATAGAGGAATTAAGTTTCAAAACCCAAAATTTTTATTTTCTTCCGTTAAGAAAGAAAGAATATTTTAAATATACATAACAATATCTAAAGATATTTTCATAGAGAAGAATCTCTAAAATCCTTATTTTCATAAAAGTGGAAACAAATTAAAGAACTTTCATGTTTTTATTATTGCTAAAATTTATAGGCAACTCTTACAGTTAGAAATAAGCGTTTTCTACAGAAGGCAACATAACAATGCTTACTTTAGATATATACAATATTGGAATTTTTTTCATATAGAAGTATATTATTTTTTATAAAAAATTTCACTTAGTCTAATGGTTTTACCTTTATACTGTATTTGTTTCAGATATATAATCTATTGAAATTAGAAATTTTTTAATTATTAGTTATTATACTACTGATCTAGATAATTAATTTTTCCTATTTTTAATTTCTAATCGATATTTTGAAACAATATGGCGATGAATTCAATTTTTATCTTTTTTTTATACATTTATTTTATATTATGCAGTTTTCATAATTTCTTTAAAATATGGTAGATTTTTAATTATGATATTTTAAACAAAATTTTAACTTGGATTATCTGAAAAAATTATTTTTAGAATGTATATCATAATTTTTTCTTGTTTGTAAACACTTAGAATATATATATTAGACTAAATAAATATCTATTGTGTATAATTAAATTGCCAAATAATTTTTTGATATCTAAAAATTCGTATAAAAAGTTTTCGGGATCCTGTATACAAAAAAGAAAATGATTTGTCCCATATTTTCTATTAAATTATGTAATTTTAATGTTCAATACATACAAAATCGGTTCAAAATTGCGCATTTATGAGCCTTTTTTTAATTAAATTAGATAGATGCGATTGAAAAATACTAATATAAATAAAGATATATCAAGAAGAAAAATAATGACTAATGAAATATTTTAATAGCAGAAATTTCTTTATCATATAATCTGATTTAATTAAAATGATATAGTTTCTAGAATTTAAATATTGACATGTTTATTTATTAATAATAAAATGAAATTTCAAACTTGAACGTTAGATTTAAATACTTAAAGCTTATTTATTAATAATAAATTTAAAAAATTAGTTCAATCCACCACAAACTAAAAATTCTTTTAAAAAATTAAAACGAATATATCACTTACAAGTTGTCTTATATATAACAAGCTGACTGAAAAGTTGATATGTATTTTTCAATCCGTGATGTGGAAAACATGATTTAATCGTATTAAAAGCTGCATTACAGTTCTATTTTTGTTACAGAGAATGATTTAAATTTACAGTTTAAAGGGGGAAAAATGATAAAGTCTTTCAGAAAAACACTAATACGTTATTTAAAATACAAATTTTATTAAAAAACATTTGAATATATTTAATTTGTTTTCAGTGTAATTCAATTATCCGTCATTTAATTTTAAATATAAGTACGGTATATATATTAAAAACATTTATTATTAGTTTAAAATTACAATTTAATAACTTTTTATGTATTTTAGATACATTTCTATTCAACCGTCATGTTGGATTAAAATATGATAAAGTAAAAAATTCAGGATAAAAATAATTTGAATATTTCAGTCTATTTATATTAATAATAATAATAAATCCCATTGCAATACACGTTGTTTTTGTTTTAAAACGTGATGAATATTTTTAAAGAATAAAAAATTGACGTCGTATAAATAATTTTATTGTGAACATCATTATGAAACTGAAAAAATAATGTTAACAAATATAAACAATTTAAAATTCTAAAGCATTCTTTCAGAAATTCAAAAACAATATCCTGTAAATATAATTTAATATATTTTTTTAATAATCTTCAATTTATGACAATTCTAATGAAATTTAGAACAGAATTATTTACTCGATTTTATTTAAAAGTTTTAAAATAATTTGACTTTCACTATAATAATTAGGACAGTTGTTAATACAATTTTGTATTAATTTTTATTCAGATCATTTTATTTATTTATTTTGTATATATATTTTTGATGAAGTATAATATAACCTATTTTATTTTTTCGATTATATATACATATGTGTATATATATATATTTAAGTGATGATAAAATTTAATAAAATAAATTAGTTATTTAAATCTAAATCTATTTAATTTATTTTATAACCAGTTTATTATTTTCTATTGTCAAATTAATAATTAAGGTAATGTTTAAAAGTAAAGCCAGCCAAAATTTTCTTTTTTATATATTAATTCAGAGAAATTTTGAATATCATGCATAGTTAAAATTAAGTAAAATACATCAAATCCCTATATAATATTTATAGCAATATTTTCGACAATATACGAAAAGTGTGCTTAAAAATATTAAAAGAGTCCTAAGAGAAGGTATTACTTGCAAAAAAAGTTTTACAGTTTTAATCATAATAATGCCAAATTATTTATTCAAAAAATAGAAAAATATTAGCACAGAGACTAAAGAATATTAATATTTATTTACTTGTGTTAATTATGAAATATAAAAATAATTTATCACCAAAATTCAAATTATTATTATTCTCCTTTGCATAGTTCAAATAATCGAAGAAAATTATATAGCCCATTTACTAAAGTTTTTCTCAGTAAAATTTCGTGTTATTATTTATTTTTATATTTGACGAAACTTTGATTTTTATTTTATAACCCTCATAAAGTATTTCGCATTTAAGTGATTTCTAGGCAAGTATATATATACACATATAGTTTGGACTTACTTTTAACTATCGGCAATGTTATCTTTATGAGATACGTGATATTTGATGCGCTATATTCCGTTATAAAAGTATACTTGAGATGCAGTTAGCAGTTTTTAAGTGACAAATAAAAAGTATCAACTGTGTGAAAAATATTATATTGTTTATATTTCGATAAAATAAACTTATATATTATTTCACAGTAGACAATAGAAAATAAAATAAATATTTTGATATTTTATTATATTCTACTTTTACTTGTATCGTCTATAAATATTATGGGAACAGATATATTTTTAAAATAAGAAAAGATACAGTAAAAATGTTAAAATAATTCTTTAGCTAGATTTCCTTAATTAAAACTGTGTTAATTAAGAAATTTCACTGTTTATCCGTTTTAATCGTAATGGCCTTTCATTCTGTATAAATTAAATTATTTTTTATTCTCTTTTAAGTATTAAGTAGAAATTTCCAGTTTCCCTTTTAAAATTGCATTATTTTTAAAAGAAAATAAATTTAATATTCTATAATTACATTTAAATAACACCATTTCTAGGAATATTAAATTCTTATTCAGTTAAGTAAATTAGTGAAAAGAGATTTATTTACGTTAGTTTATTTAATGAATTTTATTTTTAGCTCAATAAAGAGTTTAGAAAGAAAAATAATTGCTTGAAAAATATACTAATTATGTCAGTAATATATATATAAAAAATTTAAAAATTATATGAACATCCTTATCGTTATGAAAAGAAGAACATTTAATTTTTACGAATTAAATTACGATATTCGTCTTCTAGCTAATACAAAATATAAATTGACCAATTTAAACTAATAGCATATAAATTTAATAATTTGATTCTCATTATTTTTTCTTGCATCGTTAATATCAAGCAATTATATTTAATTTAAACAATAAATTTTTTACATTCAATCGATGCAATATTTAGTACAGTGAAGACGTTGATGTCATTATACATTTATATTCCAAAAGAAATATCTATTATATTTTAAACAACATGAAACCTCCGTTGAATGTTGCTCATTAGATTAAAACATTCTCAGGAGAAATTTTTGCCCGTAATGATGTAATTTGATATCAACATTTTCACAAAGAAAACTTTCTGAAAGTTGAAAAGTCTGATTATATAATGTTCGACTAGCATCGAGTTAAGAAAAAAAATTCATTATAGTTAAATTGATTTTTAATTTATTTCATTCGACTAAAATTCAAATGGCAGATTTATTTTTAGAAGATTTGAAGGGATAAATTTGATCCTTTTAATTATTTTTCATTTTTATTTATAAACAAAACATGTTTTTTGTTATATATCGAAATGTAATGTATCGAAAGGGCATTATTTATTATATAATGTTTTAATTTATTTTTAAATTTCCTTTTTAATGGAATAAATTGCCTTAAAATTAGTTTACATTGCATAACACATACCGAAAAATTAAAACCAAATTTGTGTTTAAAACCAAATGTTTTTCAAATATTCCTATATTTGAAAAACAGAAGTTTTAAAAATATAGGAATTTTAGATATAAATTTTAAATTGTCTTAAAATATTTAATAATGATTAATATAAAATAAAATACTATTAAATTTTTAATATGAAAAAATTTTTATCTTACTAGTTGAAAACATATCTATATATTGATAAAAGTTTTCTGTTCAAAACATGGAAATATATTAAAACAGTAAATTCATATTATCTAATGAATTCATTTAAAATTAATTTATACAGACGAGTTTTTATAACATGGACATCTATAACGTAACGAAAAACATGAGGCAATGCTTCTTTAACGAGTAAAACAATCCCTTATAACGCGGTAGATAAATATGACATTTTTACATTTTAATTGGAACTACCGCTTGAAATATTTTTCCATTTCCTTTTATACGTAACTAAGTATTTTAATTAAAAATTAACTTTAATATAAAAGCACTTATTATAAATAGAAAATATACGAAAATAAAAGTTATTTACATAATTACCTGATGAAACCACGGCGGCCAGAAGACACGCTATTTAGGCCTACTTTTTTTGGTCCGCCATTTTAATTTTTCCGACAGATGACGAAATATTTATTATTAACCCAACAGTACCGAATTGTATGATTAAGTATGTATTTAAAATTCCATATTTATGAACTTTAATATTTATTTATTGCAATTAATGTTCATTTTTATCGATTTTTTGATACTTGATTCATGTGTAATTTATGAGACTGATATAACATGGACTCATATAACGTGGAAATCCATTGATTCCACTTTATACAGAGGTGAATTAGATCAGGGATACAGAGGTCTTAATTTGATTTAATAATGCTTAGTTGTATCGATAGAAGTAGGAAGAATAAAAGTTCTTTAATGAAGTTTTATTTTTCCTACTTATAGATAATATAGATAATTTCATTAATAAGATTAAATTTGTCCTAAATATCATTTATGTAGTACTGTATACTATTCAAAAATATTGAATATCAAATATATAATAGATAAATTTAATATAATAAAGAATTTCAAAATCAAATGAAAACAGTGATTTTTTTTCCTGTTTATTAAACGCCTCATATTTATGATATTTTGATTATTATGCCTTTCGTATGTTGTATCAAATTATGCATACCATATAGATTTTATAATCATTTTTTTATTATTAATTTTGAGAAAGTTAAAATTAAAAATCCGAGTTAATACCAAACAAATTCTCTTGTGTAATTTATGTGAAAAGTCTTGAATTAAATAAAGTCACGTATAATTATTATCCTTTGGTATAAATGTGTAAAGTTATTATCTAAGACTATATTTATTTCTATAATGTAATAGAAATACGATGAAATTCATAAATATGTCAGACCGTATTTACTTTTATAAATATTCACACCTCATTTAATAAATCAATACAACTTATTAAATAACGTAATTATGTAATTTATAATTTCTGAATGAATTTATATTTAGAAATTTACAGTTAAATATCAAATAGAAAATATCGAATTTTTATTAATTTTAATTTCAATATTGTACGCTTTTGGATAATTTCATAGATTTAAAAAGATTAATTTGTCCGAAATAATTTTCTTTTGTGATTCATCTCGAATAAATTATGTTATTTATATCAGGGCTGGATTTAAGAATAATTTAGACAAACTACAAGATCTTTATTACAAGGGGTATTACCCTTCATTTAAAAACATTAAACGCATTTGAAGGTCTTTTAACTGTTACAGGGGCCACAATACGCATAAATTCAGCCCCGATTTATATAAAAATGCTGAAAAAGTGTTATATTCAATAAACTCGGATAACAATATCAAAATTAAACGTTTTATTTAAATAAAAAATGATTTAAAGCTTATAAGGACACAAAAATTTTGAAAAATATGCCATTTTTAAGTGGATGAACTTATAAGATTATTTTCTACTATTGCTTTTAGTGACTCGACCCTTCTCTGCTAAAGATATTAAGAAATTTGAAATGTCTGTCATTTTTTAATTATTAAAATTAAATGTTAAAAAAGATAAGCTATCTTGGCCATCTTTAATAGCAGAATATTTTTACACAAATTCTACATAGATATAATAATTATTACTGTTGGAAAGTTGCAGTTTTGAAGGACGTATAGATTGCGATGATCTTACAATATAAATCTTACTTCGAAAATTAAACTAAATAAAGTTTTACTTAGTTCCATTAACATTTTATTTTAGCTAACGTTTTAATTATTTCTAGAGAAAACATTCGGTGTGTGAGGAGGTTCTGGGACCCGGACCGCTTCTCTTGTTTTGTAGAAATATAATGCAATAACTACTTTAAAATTGTTTAAAAATGCTAAATTAGAAAATGATTATTTTAGATGAAGAACTGATTAATATTTTATCATGATGGACCAGGAACTATGAACCGTGAGAAAAGATCTCCTAGTTGTTCGTTGACACGATTAATGCTGTAAATACAACGAATTCCGTATCAGAAGGAAAACTCAGAGAAAGAGGGAGAGAGATTAGAAAAAGAAGTCAATAATCTGTTACTAAAAAGGAACGAGAAAACAAAGGATGTAAGCTTTTAACGACGGGAAAGCGACTCGTGCCGTCGGGGCGGCCGACGGAGACGAAGGACCCCCACCACAGCGAGATGGCAATGGCGATGGCGGACAACCACCACCAAGTGTGGACCTGTATCGCGTGTATTAAAACAGGTAGCACTAGACAACTTTTGGAACTAACCAACGGACATTTTGAACATTTGAACTCTTAGTATTAGTGTACGGAATACTATCAAAGATGGATTCTTAATTAATGTGATGTAACATCGATAACTCTTTCTCAAGTATGTGGAAGACCTGGAACTCACACTCTCACTCTCTCTCAAAACATTGTATTACTACCCAAATGGACATTGTAACCTAGGCTAAATTAGGTCTAAGTAGAATTAAGTGAAATTAATTTTTAATTGCTATATCATTGTTAACTGCTATATTCTTGTAAATAAATGTGCTTATATTTTGATTTATGAATAAATTTCCGAGTAAATATCTCTGGTCCTGGATCTCGGCGTCTCGGATCCACCTGCCATGCAATTATGCGGCCAACATCCTGACGAAATGAAA
>WUQG02212083.1:0-52388 GCA_011317285.2 Androctonus mauritanicus
CGGGCGCCTACAACCCACGCGACGGCCCTGCTTAAAACGAAAAACATTCTCATTTTAACTGAACAGCGGTAAAAAAGATATAATTATTAAATAGATGTTACATAAGCTATATACTTTTCTTTTCTCTTTCTTTTTGTTTTACGTATTCTTTTCGGTCTTACGTATATATTTTTCTTTATGTTTCGTGTTATTAATATTCTTAATAAAAATTAAGTTTCTTATATAGAATTGAAGAAAGTTATTTGTTTTTAGTTGGTTTAGGAACATGACTCCCGTTTTTATATTGGCTCCAGGTCTCATATAACACGGTTTCACACAACACAATGTTTCAATGTAAGTAAATTTTATAAGATATTGTTTTAAAAACAAAGTTTCGGTAAAGTGCGATATTTTTATGATTTATTTATTTTTCAAAACTGACGACTTGAAGGGCGCAACAAAAATTTTCACTTGGGGCGCTAAAAGCTCTAGAACCGGCACTGTGTACATCACTGTCAATCCAATATTGTATCTACTTTAGTTCATCAGTGATATATTGAATATATTTCAATATAAATTCTAGAAACAATAAAATGATTTCATACAAACGTGATTTTTATTAAAAAATATCTTTAAAGCAAAAACATCACTACAAAATTAGAGTAGTAATCATATTTATATATTTAGTACGCAATGTCGAGAAAGAATGTCTGTAATGGAGTTGACAAATTATTTATAGATGAGACACAAGAATTAGCATGCCAGATACTGTTAACAAAAGATGTAAAAATGATTTCTTCCGTAGGTATCTAAAAAGAAATGTAACCTTTATAAACTGATTTATTTCAACTTTAAACAATTATTTTTTATTATTTGGCAACTCAACGTTTTGAAGCTTGATTTATACTCACTTGTAAATTACATCATCTTCGTAAAGTAGTCGGTACATTAAGATTTATTCGTTGTATAAAATTCCATAAAAGATGTTTGACAGTGTGGTTAAAGAAACATTTTCTATATCATAGTTCATTATAGTGTATCAGCTGTTTTATAACCGTTATACATTTCAATTTTTTTTTGCCATCTAGCATGAAACTAAGCGTTCCGATTGTGCTGGATATTGGAGATCTGAAACAAAAGCTTTTATGTTAAATCATTGAATAAAATTCTGTATGAATATAACTTATCTTTGAATTGATTCTAATGATATTTTCTCCAATCTCAAATATTAAAATATTGGCTGATCCTCTCATAATAAGGAATTACAGACGTTACTTTACATGACGTTATTGATTTTCGTAATTATAAAATTTTGATCTTTCTTTATCTCATTCTTTACAACAAAAATAAATTGTATATATCACTTATATGCATTCTCTGAAAAGTTACCTCATATAAGTTATTAAATTGAAATTATGTAACTCGATGAATATTATGATTTAAACTGTTCTGCATAATAATGTGGAAGTATACTTTTCTATCTTCCATTGCAGGATAGGTATAGAAGATATACTTTGTTGCATGCAGCTTACTTGAAGAAACGAAGAATGACGACAACCAGCACAGATTTCTTCAATTCTAACTGCAATTATTACGAGATTTCTTAAACCATAGTCGTCCGCATTGATAGCATTCCTAGAAACAATTATGTATTAAAAAATTTTGCATATCTTCTAATAGAGAGCTATTACTATGAATTTTTCCACACTTTCATTCGGGAATTCAATGTCTATAAGTATAAAAGTTCTTGATCGGGCTACTATTGAAATTATGGTACAGTAAATATTTTCGCAATCACGAGTTTAATATATAGTATTCTTGGTAATGCATCCTAAAATTCTGCTCTGATAACCGTAACATCACTAATCAATTTTTATAATTTTCTTCACTCTACATAGTTTAAATTCTGTTCCTGAAACTTTCTGTTGGGAATTCATATATATTTAAATCTTTTTAAAATTTTCAAAATTTTTTCGGATTTTGTTATATCTATGAATCCGATAAAGGAAAATAAGTTTTATATAAAACTTCATGATCATTCTCTGAAGCTAAATGAAAAATCGCCTAAACAAGTTTGAAACTTAGATAAAATTCAAATGAAATATAGCAGTTGCACACTCACTCTTGCATATATCAAAAAGAATTTTGATTTGCCTTCAACCCAAGATTTTGCTTGAAAATTCCTAATATGGTTCAAATATTCTTTAGAATCTCTTAATCTATAAATTATTTCCTAACAAAATATATAGTTATTACAGTATTTTGTATCGAATTTTAATATTTAAATAAAATAAAATTTATATAAAGTAGTTATAAATTGCATAAATTATAAAGCATAAATATGTATATAAAATACAATTTATACTAATCGGAATTTTGCTTGGATTAACAGATATGTTTTACTTTATGTTAAACAATTTCATCCCTTAATTATATAATAGAAATTTAATAAAATCTTACTTTTTAAATTTCTACTTATCAATTAATTTTTTATTAACAACAATTGCCATTTTATTATTATTAATTTCATATTTATAAATTATATCTTGGTTTATCAGGAATAAATCATTACGTTTTAGTTTAATGATTCATCTCTTTAACTAGTCGAACAGCATAGTGACTTTATATATGCATGCTAAATTTTTTTCTTTCTCAAAAATAGAAGTAATGAGCTATAAAATAACATATTATATTTATTTGTGTGATTGTTTATCTTATTACAATTGTTGTTATATTTATGACATGACACTTAAATACCTCTTAATATAGGCAAGTAATTTATATCCGTAAAACAGTTGGAATGATAAATAAACTTTATTATTATATTTTTTCTAACGTGTTTATATACGATCTATAAACACCTAAAAATATTTCCAAAAGTTACATGAACATATATACATAATATAAATAAATGATATACGAATACTGATTATGCAAATTCCTTACCGCATATATCTTTTTGTTGTAAATACACTACTGTACTATTAGTCAGAAATGTAATATTAAAGCTAAATAAGTTATTCCCTAATCGAAGAATAGGATTCTTGGAAGTTTTTCATTTTAATAGGAAAAAAAAAGGAAAAAGAAATTGAAGAAAAGCAATAAGTAATTCCTTAAACCTACGTTATACGTTATAAAATAGTTACTTGGATAAAACAGAAATTAAAAGCTGCTTTTAACAGATATCACTAATAATTTTTATTTATATCTTTACTGTACACTAGTAAAAGTTTGCCAAGAGAAACATGAACAAAACAGCTGAAAATAGCCACAAAAATATACATTAATCATATCAAAGAACAAATATGTCTTTATGTAAATATAAACTTTAATTTTTGAATGCATTTTTTTCTTGATAAAGTACAATAGTTATGTACATAAATGATTATGTTCAGTATATAACAGAAAAAAAAAAAAAGTTTTCTTCTGATCTATTTCTTGACCAACTCGGCCTTCAAACAACAACAACAATTTAAAATCTTATTTTCCAATGAGTAAATGCATTTCGAGTTGAAGGTCTAAATTGCCTTCATTCCTCATAAGTATATTTGATTTTCTGTATTGATTTATATAATATTCGGTATTTCTTTTTTCAAGTTGTCATTACATCGTGTTTTTTTTTTTTGTGTGTGTTTCATAATTAAACTTTATGTTCTTCTTCTTTCTAAATTCTTAATTCCGGTTACATTTTGTTAATTTATCTTCTTCAAAATTTAAAAACTTATATTTTGTAATATTAAAGAAGATAAAATGACAGAGTGTAACCGGAATTAAGAATTTAGAAAGAAGAAGAACATAACATTTAATTGTGAAACACTAAAAAAAAACGATTTAATGACAACTTGAAAAAAAGAAATACCGAGTATTACGTAAATCAATACAAAAAATCAAATGTACTGATGAGGAATGAAAGCAATTTAGACCTTCAGCTCCAAATACATTTACTCATTCAAAATAACAGATTTTTCATCTGTTGTTGTCGCTGTTTGAAAGCCGAATTAGTCAAGAAATATATCAGAAAAAAACTATATACAAGTAGACAACGGACAAAAATTGCAATACAACAAAAAGTAAATGAAAGTCGTATGTATAATGCTAGAAACTCATAATATACACATGTATATCTTGCAGTTTAGAAGAAATTAAAATCGTTACTGTTTAGTGATATAATTATGCGTAAATAAAAAATATACATACATTAATTATGTAAATCAACAAATATATATCTAATAATAATGTAATTTAAAATATAAAAAATACATTTCGTATAATTTTTTGCAGTGAAAAGAATAGATTTATGCATTGTACACGTAGTTGTACATAAAATAAGCACTTGAATATTGTATTATGGATGAAAGTATCGCATATTTGTACAATATATTCAAATATAACACCTAAACATAAAAACAGTTAAAATAATAAAATTATGCACAAAATATACTTGTCCAGTCAATATATAAAGCATATATGAAAATACTGTTGCAGTCAAAATATTAAAATTATTCACAAGAAGCAAATTACGCAGACACAAAAACGGTTAAAACAATAAATTTATGTATAACATAATCATAGAGTCAAAATATAAAATATATTTGAAAACATTATTGCAGTCAATATATTAAAGTTATTCAAAACGCATTTTTAATAGCTTTGCATAAATAAAAACACGAATATACTTATATATAATTGATTCAATTTATATTTTAAACTTTAATTAAGAATAATAAAACATAACTACTCCATTAATATGTAAACAGTTGATAACTGGACAATAATCAAAATAACATTATTGTAATTATGAAGATAATGTCAGAACATTAAACTGATATTGATTTTAATGGCCGCTTATTAGAATATCAAAACGTTGTGTTTTTTGATTTTGTAAAATTATTATTAAAAATTTAATTGCTTATTTCCAAAAATTTACTATTATAAATTTTTCAAATAATGAGTTAAATGCTAATAAATATTATAGAAAATCCAAAACTCATTCTATTTAATAAAATGCTGTAGACTACTACATCCATATGCTCTATCAATGCAATTTTGCTTGAATAAATACGTGTAACAAATACTGTGGTTAAAATATAATGCTAACAACAAAATATAATAAAAGCGAATAATATAAAGTATATAAAATTTATATTAACGAATGCAAAATAAAATTTATATACTTACAGTAAATTAATAAAAAACATTTAAAATTTTTACAGGATGTCAAAATATTGCATACTTGAAAAACTGCTGCCAAATTATCAAGAAACATATTGACAGATTCATATGCAACCGCTAAATCTAATTGGAGGAATAGAAAAAAATCATATATTCACAAATAAAATTATATATTACTTGTCATATATTATTTGTATACGTTACCCAAATAAATTGCATAAATTCTACAGCCGATATAAAATTCAAATTTCAATTTTAAATGATCAGTAAAGCAATTCTATTCAGGCAAACATCCTCTATATCTGTAAAAATAAAAATAAAAAAATCCAGTTATAGCGCTATTTTATGCTACATTCTTCTATAAGTTCCATTGTTTCCTTTATTAAGAAGCAAATTTCATTCTTGAATGTATAAATTGTTATAAGCATTAATGTTACGTATTCTCTGACCAAATTTCATTACATTTATAATTTTTTAACATTGTCGTTGATTAAATATTGATCATTTCTTTCAGTGAAACATCTCTTTAAATAATGTTCCGAATTGTATGTGGAGCTTCGTTAAACGCAGGAATAGAAAAACAGATATTTAATAAGCTCTTGACTAGAGTAAAAAATTTAGAATAATGACTTACAATTTAAATCTAAAAAATTAACCATTTATGTTATACAAATAGTTTCTTAATTTCTTCAGGATCATACGTAAAATAAAAATACAACCTAATACCTCATATTTTTTTATAAATAAATAATTTTAGTGGTTGCGCTTGGCGATTTCAGAGAAAAATACAAATTTTGAAATACCTTTTGAACCATCAACAATTCGATAACTACATATATGATTATTTTGATTTGAAATGGCCTCTCTCGTCACCTCACTTCGTTTGATCATCCACTTCTGGGACACCTTGTATATAGACTAATTTATAAATAAGATTAACATACCGATGTAAAATTTTATATATCCATTTATAACGAAGAATGGGTACAATTATTTTTTCTGCGATATCTAGAAATTTATGATAGAAAATAACAGAAATTAGGCCTTTTACTTCTTAAGACAATAAATATGTAAATATAAAACATGATTTATCATATTATATATATATAACAGTCATAAGCAAATAAATATTAATTTTATTAATAGAATTTTAATAAATCAATAGAATATAATTACTCTTCTACTGATTTATGAAAATTTCTATATTTGTGCACATCTATAGAATTCATATAACTTCAAGAAAAGAAGCTAAAAGTTTGACGTGGGTGCATTCCTTAACTAGATTCAATTCTCTAAACCAGCTTTTCCCAAACTTTTTCTATAACGGAACACTTCACAAATCCTGAAATTTTTACAGAACACCTTGGTTATTTTAAAGTACTGTATAGGCAAATATTAATAATAAATAAATTAGGCAAGTAAGTATGAGTTAAGAAAACAGAACCAACATTTATTATCAAATTGTAATTATATAAAATAAAACAAACAAAAATAGTAAAATAAACTAGCAACTCCAGTTTCAACTTTACATAGCATTTAAAATCAGACGAGGCTTATATTAATTTTCATAATTTTTTACGGAACTTATTGAACTTCCGCGGAACATAGTTTGGGAGGCGCTGCTCTAATGTATTATAAATGTTAACATAAACAGAATAATGCTCAATTTGATACATTACATTTCAAACTATAATTATTATACAATTGTTAGTTTATGAGAGATCTAGTAAAGTACTCATATTTAGCATTCGTTTGAAAAAAAAAAAAATACAGTACTTTAAAGTAAGCATTTTTAATAAATCTTATTTTCAATATTTGGATTAAACAGATGAATAGCGTTACCATTTGTTGACGAAAAAATTGATATAGGTCTACTTTAAGTTGGGCGGATCTACTCTTCAAATTTTTAACAATTTGTATTCAATCGTTAGTGCTTCACATTGAATGTTAGTGCTACATAATTACGCAAATTGTTAGAATTTTGAGGATCTAAGGCAGCGATCTCGAATTCGACTTCGAAGAGCATTTTAGGATCTTTGATTGAGATCACATTTAAAATTAATGCTGTACGAAAAAAGTTTATTACATGAGGTAGTCTGATGGGTTGATTATGCTAACTATATGCATTTTAATTTCTTAAAATTAATTATATACTCTAATTCATGTTCAAAATTAAAAAACCATTTATAATGGAATTTTTTCGATTTGAACTTTCAAATTGTTTTCACTAAATTTCAATTTTTTTATAAATTAAATATAAACGCGATTTTCAAACATAGTATTTCATGAAAACCTGTCACTGCAAAAATCAGCGGCACCGTCACATTTATTACAATCCCGAGAGTTTGAAATCGCCGCTGATCTAAGGTTTTTATGACGGAAAATAAAATACACATCATAGCTTCCAGTAGATCTATATCATGTTAGCGTCCTACAAGAATCCATTCTAAAATAAATTATACGGCACTAATGACTGATGATAAATTTTTAGAGTAGGTACGCTCAGTATAATAGGCATAAAAATTACTAGTAGAATTTGTCGATTGTGAAAAATTCGTTTTTGTAATTCCATTAAGCTTAATAAATCGCTATAATAAAATAAAATTAAGAAAAAATGTCTACTACTATCTACACTATAATTAAAAGTCTCTCTTGTATATACCTATAATACTTTTCGCCAAGATAACATCTTGAAAGTATATTATTATGTATAATCTTAACATAGCCTATGAACGGTAATACTATTAATATTTCTGAAAACCTTTCACGACAACTTCGCTACAAACAGGCAACCAATGGCTTGAGAACCATTATATTGTGAAATGCTAGTATTCGTAATTTCATAATAAAATAGTATTCGTAATTTCTACTAAAATATATTTTTTGATATTTTCAAAAAATTTTTGAAATTTGAATATTATTAGGAACAAAGATTTCTGGTTCCACTGAAGATAAGTCGGATAGATGGCCACGTAGTAAAGCATCCGCTTACCACTTTACTTGGTTCTAATCCGGATCCCACATCTCCAGGAGGGGTCCAGAACTGGCTGTTGAATCCCATCCTTCAACTTTCCTATTAATTCCAGCATGGGTGTGGCCAGCCTGTGATCGGCTCTAAAAGTGGCCGCCGCCAGAATATCCCAAGTGTGATATAGTGGTTTAACACAACTAATCTACTGAAGATAATACATTCGTTGCTTAAATTTTTAGTCTTTTTTCTTTGTTAATTTATACGTCTTTCCAATTAGAAGTAATAAAGCAGGCGGATAATCCAATGCATACCATGGATGCCAATATTCGTGATGGGATCAAAGGGCTGGGCCTAGATTCCTACTGAAAAATCTGGAAGCGAAAGACTGGATCTTCCATGTGATAAACTAAGCTATATCATGCGGCATTCACTGAATAAATTTTATGGTTTAATTTGTTATATGCCATTAATGAAATATTAGTTTTTCTGCAATTCATTATCAATTAAATGGTTATATAGAAGTGTAGTAGATTTCCATTTGATGATTTCTTTCCTGCCAGATTTTATCAATTTTGGGTTTGTATCTCCGTCCTAAACTTCTGGCCGATCTTATCACGTGTTTTTAAATCCAGAGTCTGTTCTGAAATGGCATTGCTATATATTCTTATATAGATTTAAACGACAAAAAAAGCTCTATATATTCAGCTTGTCCACCAATTTATCTCTGCAAGATTTCTTAATAACCACATATCACAGTATATTTCAGATATCAGGATCCTAAATGATCTTGTTCCAAAATAATTTTAGAAACAATAAATATGACTATAGTTTATTGATAAAACTATGATAATTTAAATGAGTAATGAATATTTGAAAGTTTCTAAGATAATGCAATTATTATAAGATCAATATAATTTATTTCTCTCTAATAAGTTACAAAATAGAAGTGCCTTTCTATAGCCTTCCATGGGCTACTATAGCCTGATAAATGGAGATCTGTGGATCGGCCTAGACATCATCTAAAAATAATGAAATAGTGTGACCTAGAATTCGATAGCATGGCTTCCAAGTAAAAGTTTTCCGTCAAGTGGAACTTTTTCCTTATTTGCTCTACAATATTTACTCCTTTAGAAATTTCATTAGTTTAGGGAACATATTTTACATTTAAAATAATCTTCAAAAGTGTAAAAATGATATGACTTTTAATTTTATTTTGTATAGATTTTATATATTGAAAACAATTTGTAAATTATGCATTTTCGGTATAAATAATTATATTATTAATTAAATGATTAAAATTATAAACTAGAAAATGTTCCCTTGAAAGAGATAACAGTACTCTCATTAGTTTATTTGCTAATCCTGAATCTCAGAATCGCCTGTTTTGTCGGTATGTAAATTAATATAGTGCATCAATATCATAGGAATTATTATCATCTCTGGTATTTGGAATCTATTGAT
The DNA here is from genome assembly GCA_011317285.2 of Androctonus mauritanicus. NCBI lineage: Eukaryota > Metazoa > Arthropoda > Arachnida > Scorpiones > Buthidae > Androctonus > Androctonus mauritanicus. Next base: position 9,584 of record WUQG02212083.1, read on the forward strand.
TTGTTCATATGCACTTTCAAATGTGTTATTTTGGATAACTCCAGTCAATTAAAAAATTATATTTTCAATATTTGAAATTTTCCATTTAAATGGAATAAAATGAGATATCAACTAATTTTTTCGTTCGACTTTCAGCAAGATATCTTACATAAATATTATCTAATTTGAATTAAAGTCACATATATTATTTGAATCAAATAGAGAATAAAATTATTCTTTCCGGATTATTATTGCAAACATAAATAATAATCCAATTTTAATAATTTTTAATTTTTAAAAAGATGTCACATAATAAAAATCGACGAATGGATTGATTAATTTGTTTATGTTTATGTAGTTTCTACTTGGAATCCGATTAACTTTATTACAAATATAGTCTATATGAGATAATCAAACGTTTATGTATCGTCGCTATACCTGGAGTATAGCTACTTTTTTGAATGATCCCATTCCGATAAATATGATCGTATGATTATTATCAAATAACGAAACCTCTGACAGTTTTGATGCATAATTTTTCTCTCTTATTTCACCTATCATTACGTTATTTGAATGTTGTCCATTGTTACGTCATTGTTGTGTCTTTGTTTTAATTCCTGTGATCAACCGCAGAAATATATAGGCTACTGTATATATTTTTTCCGTGTAATTTAATGCCGTTTTCCATCGAAAAATACTAAGCGGTAAGCATTCCGGTCTCCATCACGGACCGTCCACACCTCTGATGGGTTAACCGTCAGGTAGGAATGAGGACAACAGGAAAAATTCTGGAGGTGTGGACTCGAGAATTGAACTTGCATCCTCTAGGGAGGAAGCACATGTTCCATCGTGCTGTGTTCCACTCTGGAGGACGCACAGGATTCCAGAATTTTGCACTGCTGTATTCTATCGCTTCTTTAACAATTACATACTTTGCATTGTGCCTTGGTCCCCCTAAAAGTTGGGAGCCCTAGGTTCAAGCCCTATTAGCTGTTATCCGCCATTGGTTATAAGACTTACGTTATCCTCGATTCGATTTTCAGTTTACTTAATGCTGAATCTGTATTACCCACTAGAACGTATTGACGAATTTCCAAGATCCTATTTTTATTTTCTGGGAACTTACAACTGTCACAGAAAGACGAACATTTATTAGTATTGATTTAATAGAATTTCAAAACAATCTAAAGGACATTTTAAATTATTAGATATATTTTTAATTTATTGTATAAGACCTATACGCGCTGTAATAATTATTAATAATAATCCATTCCTGATAAAAATATTGAAACATTTTCAATTTTAAATCTGAAGTATATACATTAATTGCATAAAATGATTTTTAATGTTTATATTAATTTTGATCTCAATTTACGTTAATTTTTAAATAGATAACTTTTATCTATTAATAACTTGACAAAATATTAATAATTTACTTTACCTGAAAAATTTTAGCAAATATATCTTCATTTTCTGCTATTTTTTTCTTAATGCTGATAAGCTGAATTCTAATTATATTATTAATGATCAGAAAAAATAATTTTTTTTATTCAGTTAAAAATACGTAGTCGTCTGCCATATTCTACAAGTCTAGACTCACTTTTCAAATTCCCATTTTTGATATTTTATTTTATATAAAAATAATAACCGACTCGACTAGAGTATTATTATTTGGATTTCGTGAGTTTCACTAAATGCTGACCCCGAAGGCGGAAAAATTTATAAAAAAGTTTAACTCGACAGACCATCATTTAGCGCCATCTTTTATCGATTTTAACAGTTATACTTGATTAATAATTATTCATTTTTTATAACATTATAATGGTTTCTTCAGAAAATTTTGGAACATGAATTTCTGTTTCATTTATCATTATTTATTATTATTTTTTTTCCATTTTTTCCTTATCAGTTTCACATGATGGATAAATTATAGGAATACAAATTATATACCGAAGTCCAGAAGGCAATCTTGATAGAAGCGCCAAACTTTCCTTAAAAAAACTTGAACATTTATTATTATCATTTTTATATGATAAAATTTGAATTTTTTATAGTTATAATTAATTTTTAATTAAAAATTGTAGCAGATTGATGTTAAAAAATAAATTAATGATGATAAATTTTTACTAAAAAAATCATTCAAACTTTTTCAGATGAAACAGTCCATTAATCGGAATAACGGATTCGAACTATTTGCTGATTTAACAAGTAAATGTTATTTGTGATACAAAACTTTTTAAATGCCAGAAAATACTATAGTATTTATAATCTACATTGAATTCAAGTTAAAATAATAGAAGAAAAACTAGATTCGATTTCGAGAGAGACTTTAAATTAAATTTTTTCGGCGTAACTTGTCATGAATATGTTATATGATCAATCTTTCAGATCAGCGAATTTTAACGTTATTGATATTTATTATCAGCATAACATAATTCTTTTCTGACTTTATAGCAAATAGTAAACTATAATGCTTTAGATTTCTTTGTTTATCTTTATTCTTTGATATTACAACTGCTCATTGCATATTTCATATGCAGTATTGAGGAATATGTTCCAGTTTACTATAATAGTCATGCAATAAATTTTAATAACATAGCTTTACTTTTTTCCATCTTGATTTTTCTGAAATGTTATATTTTTGTCGGTTCGACTATCAGTTTATCATTTTAGCTCCAAATTTCGAGTAATTGAAGCAGATTAGATTAATCTATGGCGTCTAGAATTGAAGCGCGCAATTCACATGAACTGATATATGTTCTAATGGATAAAATGCATAAAACGGATTTAAAAAATATATATATACAAATAGGACAATTTATGTTTTAGATCTCAGGCGAGAAATGGGCAATCCCGGAAAACCGGGACATTGGTCATCCTACTATAATCTTGTAGATAAACTATAATTAATTGAATTATAGTTTGCTGGGTTGGGTTAGAAAAGGTCCATCCTAAACGCCTGCAGGACATCCCTACCTCATTTCCCTCGGGATCTTAATCCCATAAGTCGAGAGGGTTTAGTAATAAAGTATGGATGAGTTGCCTTTGGTAATAAAGTATGGTTAAATATTTAGATAGGAACCCCGAAGCCTTTCAGGCCAACATATCTAAAGGATTATCACGCTACCAACCACAGTTAATTATGATTATTTGTATGTTCTCAATGAAATAATATGTTAATTATTGTGAGTTATACAAATGATGAATTGACAAAACTGTATAGAACAACAGAAGTAATTTAATTTTGTGTTAAATTTTATGAATCGCAAATACTCTCATTAAATCGCCGGATATATTTCAATATTTAATAATAAAATTTCGATTTTCATACACAACCGAAGAATTATTAATAAATCTGTTTATTATTTTTTTAATATTTGTTAAATGCCAATAGTGTAAGAGCGAAATGCATTTGAGATAATTAACGTTTGCATTAAAAAATATAATTTTACTCGGGAAAATATCTTTTGATAATAGTATTTGCGTGATTTGCTTAGAACCGTAATAATAATAATTTTCAAGCATGATTTTACAGTATTCAGAGATAAATTGTTTTAGAAACATTTACCAATTCTCAATATCGCAACTATGCGATTATCCTTTGCAAATGCTTTAAAGAAAGAAGAGTTGTTTGTGCCTAAAGCGATTTTCAATTGCTTTTGGCACAAACAACTTTAAAAAATGTCAGATAAGTAATGAAATGGTCATTATCTAGCTAACTTTTTTGTTTTTTCTTTGTTTTTAGTTAGATGTCATTGTTATCTGAATCTTTCTTGTGCTAAACTTGCGACAAAATTGAAAATTTCTATATTTCGAAACAGGATTGAATGGTTTCTGTTATAATTTCCCATTAGCGCAATTAAGTAGAAACAAAACTGTAAGCATTTATTATTATTTATATCATCATTATTGTTTCAAGAAGCAGGTGTTACAAGTCAGAAGAGCGAGACAAAGAAAAATAATATAATGATTATGTTAAAGCTCGTCAATCAACTATTCATTGATCATTTATAATCACGACTGCTATTATAAAGCATCATTTGTCTGTTATGTAATATTTGTTAAATAGAAACGTTTTTAAAAAATTTATCATCTACTCGAAAAGATATTAAATATTAACTTTTATAAAGAAGAGTATTTAAAGTAAAGTTTTCACTTAGAATGTTATAATAATCTAAACATTCAGGAATAATCAAACAATCAGGAATAGTAGGAAGCAATCTTTCTACTATTCCTGATTGTTTATTTTATACAAAAATAAAACGAAAACAGATTTATGTCCATAAATACTCACGTTTACTATATAACAAATGCTTTATTTCTAATCGTTTTGTGATGACTTGTAAAAGCAAAATGCAACATAATAATTTTTCTCGCATCAATAATTCGTCTCAGAATCTTTCTTTGAGCTGTTGCACTTTTGAACTAGAGTGTCGACGTCACGAAATAATGACGACCGTGTTGATTGAATCACTAATTGAAGCAGAAAGAATGTAAACGGCACATGCACGCTTTTTTATTGTTATTATTACGTAACAAAAGCGTGTTTCAGTATACGATAAAGAAAACTAGTGCTTTATCTTTATTTAATGAATGTGTCAAATTTGAATACCTATTTAGTACCGCAATTAAAGTTAATTATAAAAATAAATTTCGGTGTCTAGTTTGTTAATATATTAAAATTTCTTCCAGTTACTAATATAATTGCTTCCGACTTAATAAACTATGCCTAATTTGCAATCGTTTTAAAAATTAATTTTCGTGTTAAGCGAAGCCAACAATATAAAGAACAAAAAAAATAGAGAGCAAGAAAAAAGATATCATCAGAAAGCAACATTAATCGGTTCCAACTCTATACCGGTTTTTGCTTAGGGAAGGACTGTCACGTTTTCCTCACGCTTAAATTTAGACCGTGACGTTATTATCTTCTTATTCGTTCATGGTCAACGTAGGGTGGGTGTCTTAGGAAATAAGTCCGAGAAAAATCCATTTTTTGAATAGTCGGTTTGAGTTAGAGGGGTCATGAGAAGATAGATCGTGGGAGAACATTATACTATTTGTCAAATTTAAGCTGATGATGATATTTTTGATCTTTCAAAGATTTTTAAAAGATTAATAGCTGTTATTGTCCACTATACATCTGTTAATATTTATATACTTATGTTTATATCTTTTTAATAAATATCTTTTAGAAACTGTTAAATTTTTAAAAAGTAATGATAATTTTTTTCTAATTTCAATTCTGTAACAAAAAATTAATATCGCATTTCCGACTTTCTATAGCTTGTATTAGTTCTTTTTTCTTACATCAGATGGCAGTTTGCTGTTGTAGATTATCTATTTTATTATTACTGTATTATTATTATTATTATTATTATTATTAATGAAAACAATTTATGCTTCAGATATTTAAATAATAATAATAATAATAATAATAAAATATTAAAATAAAAATATTTATAAAAACTATCGGCTTAAAAAATTTAATTTGTTTAACATGCGCTGAATCCGATTTTAAAACTCGATATGTGTGGCAACACTTAATCCAAAACAAATCTTTAATTATATCAACATCCATTCATCACGTAATCTTGCTATTCTTATCCTTTTACAAGAACATGATGACATCATCACTCAATTAATCTCATTTTTGTGATTACTTCTACATTAAAACTAACCTGGTACAATACCTATTCCATTAAAACAAGGCAAGTATCTTCCCAGATAGCACGATGAACACGGTTTACACCCACTAGATCATTACGCTTTGTCACGTACATTGATACTATTATAATAATAATTTTACTCTGCTTATCGTTCGCATCATGCTAACTTACAGATTCGAAATCCTCCGATATGTATTCTAAAGAACGAAGATTCAAAAAGCATACCATTATAAAATTTATTATCTCGGTGGCATTGACATTGTAGGCGAAAAACAATGGAGATCGTGTAGGTTGTATGGTATATTAATTGATATAATGCGGGTCAGACTGTACAACAAAACATCACATAATTTTAACAACTTAAATTCCGCATAATACAGTATCTCGGCATATCAGCGCAAGAAAAATAACTTCGCTACAGAAATGAAGCATTTATTAACTATTGCTTTAGTAGCAAGTTTAAAAATAATCCGATATTTTATTGCATGACAGCTTCTAAAGCCAACCTACGTAACATGTGAAGTCTGCACTTATCGCTTAAATCCGACATGTTCTTTGACTAAATTGATTGACAATATCTGATGGATGTCAATCCGGATTGAGCCAAGTATTAACCGTAGGTGGAGTTAATATAATCCACGTCTATCATAATACACGTTTAAAAGATTGTCAATAATTTCGGGTTTTTATACTCCTCATTTTTTAATAGCGATATAGATTTAAATGAGTTAATAAAAAAAAATATTATAATTTTCATTTAAAAGATAAATAAAAATTTTAAATGTTAATTTTTAAAATGTTTATTCTAGTTTTTAAATTGAAAATGCGCGTTTTTTTTTTTCGTCTTTAGTAATGAAAATTTCGATTTTGTAAATAAATTACCTTAAATGTTTTTCCTTCCTTAATTTTTTGTTTAAAATTTTAAATTATTTTCTCAATATAATTTTATTTCATTTTTTTAATTATAAAAATATTTTGTACAATATAATATAATTAAATCTTTAAAGATTTAGTACTTTGAAAAAAATACTTTAATAACCAATTATTTGTGTTGCTTTAAAAATTCTATACAGTAATAAAATGCTGTATATTTTTCTTTTGAATAAGAAGTATGGCAACTATTAATAATAATAATAATGACACTCTTAAATTCTTTACAATGATTAGCCAGTAATCTTTTATGTCTCTGCTATGAGTTGTGTTGTTGTACCGACCCATGGGAATCAGTCAACAGAATTAAAGTGAACAACGAACTAGACAATCAAAATTACTCATCAAAACAAGTTTCTTAGCCACATATGAATAAAAAAAACACTGAACAGAATAAAATATTTTTCTCATTGAACATTGATTAGCATATTTTCCGCAGACAGATCTCGTGTCAAATAGACCTAACATTACTTGACTTACAAGGGTTTCTTCGGTAGTAGAGGTCATGTGAAGGCCTGAATGCGTGAATTCAAGACGTGACGAGGCCTGAGGTAAGCCTGGAGGCCCGTAATGTTTTCGTTTTTTATATATATAAGCACAGTCGATTTAAGCCTGTTACGAAGAGTTGGCGACAGGAGTCTCGATCTTAGAGTTTAAAGGTCAGGTAGTGAAGGCTATTAGGAAGATGTTACCGGGAGCTACTGTTGGCCCCAGGCATGATCGCTGTCACGAAAATTCGAATTTGCAACACTTATCTCACAGCCAATGACCGACATCTGACTGATCACTTGTCATCTGTAGTTCTTATAAAAAGACATCCGTGAACTTTGTAGAAATCCTTTTCTATGTATGTGCGTGATAAATGATGCGATTAGTGTATGGCTAACTAAACCATAGTTATTTTTACAACAAGACAGTTTTTCTGGACAAGACTTACATGATTACCATTCTTTATATAAAAGAAGCGGCGTTTTTGTTGCAAAACAAGAAAACATCTGTTCACTTCTCAATTTTTCTTTAAAAGCATAACTTATGCTTATAAACGAATAAATACTATATTCAATTGTTAATGAGTGGTGTCTTTACCTATAAAAATTATAATTAATTTTCCTAAAATACTGCTTATTTTTCTTATTCGCACAAACATAAACAAAACAGTGTTCGTGTAAACACACAACTCTTTCTAACAATCGCTTAGGAAAATTATAATAAAAAATAACAGACAGAGATATATAAGGTCTTATTAAGATTGATGTCCTGCCATTTATAAAAACACAATTATTATATCCTAATTATTGACTACGTTAAAGTCACATATCTCAGCTTTATTATACATGATAATGATGACGTCATATAAGTATTCTATTTTTTTACAGTTACGCCCACAGACCATATATCACACCACACGAGTACATAGTAAAGATGAGCCAGTTGTCCAAGTTAATTTAATTTCTTTCTCTCGCACTTCATTTTTTAAAACACCTGTAATTCTGTCAGTCTTTCTAAATTGCTTTCTCCAATAAAAAGATTCACCAAGTACCAGAGACATAATAAACGTTAATTGTGACAGGCAACGAATAATCTTTTTAGTACTGTTAACCATGTACCGAATGATTAATTGTAATTTAAATGTTTGAAATTTTTGTTTGTTTAAAAATATACATAATGAATCTATTAAATTTTCAAAAATTTTCTTATTAAACCCGGAAGATATTTTCAATACTAATATTTACAAAAATTAATATTTAGCAGATATAATCATTTTTTTCTTTGCTGAAATTTAAACGTGTGACTAATTTGAATCAAATTAATTTATCTATTTAAGGCAATGCTATGGATTGTATTCTATACAATATGGTATCAAGACAAATATACATTAATCTGAATCCATATATGCACCGCATGTAATTAGTCAAGGCAAATTAAAATCCTTTTTCGATACTGACGTGAAATTTTTTTATGTTGGAATAATAATAATTGTTCAATTGTTTTCAGTACATCAATTGCATTTGGTATTGGCAAAGAGGAAATACGTCTGAGAAAGATTAAAATGCCAACATTATACAATCTAAAAACATGATTAATGGAGTTTATTTCTAGAATCTGCTCGGGGCATAACTTGTTTCCTTCGTGGAAGATACCATCAAAATATTCTAGGCGCCCAAAGCTAGTTGGTGTTTGGATATTAGTTATTGCTGTAAAGATATAACATAATTTTAGTTATTTTCATTTTTGGATGCTAATATCTTGTTTATAATTCTGCTCCGGTTTTTGTTTGTGATGAAAAGATAGAAAGACGAATTAATTATAATAAGGTTCAGAAAATATCTTTTAAAATCATACTTTAGCATCATTCATTATATACATATATATATAAAAAAATAACTCTCCATTATTATTGCAGTGTGTGTATATATCTAGGCTTTTGTGAAATTGGATTCTCATGAACGAAAGATGAATTACTTCTTCTTTTTTTTTTTTTGTTTGATAAAAAGAATAATCGCAATAAAGCGTGTTTCCTAGTGAAAAATGTAATTTAAAATTGGATTTCTAGCGTCGACATGTCAGAGCAAATAATCCGGTCGTATCGACTTTCGTTAACTATGCTTAAACCACTTGAACAATACAAGAGATTGAAGAATAGGAACTTCATACGTGCATTGCAGTCAGAACACTTGAATACGCGACATTACAGAAATTCGCATCAATCATCACCAGGATGTAATGTAGAGAATGCTGGTGAAAAGTTGGGGCAAAGAACGCAACTATAAGACAAGACGAATGTCGAGAGATTGGAAAGATTTATAGAAAGCAAGTGAGCATTAGAAGGGCGGACACCAACTTGAGTTGTCGTCATAAATTGTGCCGTCCACACTGATGGCGAGTCAATTGGTCAGACCACACAGAGGTTGTTCCACGACTTTGTCACACATTTGACAGACTTCTAGTACCAAAAAAAGGGTTCATAACTTTCATTTGGAGTATACTAAAAGAAGAACTTTTAGGAATTTTAAATACTTAAATGCATAAAAAGCATTATCTTATCTTATCTCTACTAAAATAATTTAACTTGCATGTGCAAATAAAGGGAGATTTGTTTTAATTCTTATCATCTGTTTAAGCTAATTATGTACAATCGCAATTTTAACTGGTTTTAAGTTTTAATTGCAATTAATCTAATCGTTTGAGTCGATTAACAATTGATAAAACTGATTTTAATGTTAGATGATTTTTTGACAAATCCCGACACAATACTTTATTTGAATCCTGTCGTCTATCATCTCAACGTTTAAGAGAGAAAGATCTAATTTATAATCGATATTGAAGCTGATTAGACGAAATAATTTTCTCAAGAAGTCCAACAGGCAAATGATGTCTTAGACTGGTAGGACAGAATTGTGATAACTAACGATGGCCATGTTCAAAAACTAGTGGCGACAATGTTTTCCATTAGGTGAAGTTGACATAAAGACAAGTGAGGTTACAAAAGGTAGACAGACACCATCTAGAATTCAAGAGATGTATCGGTGATTTGATGCGCTCTGACTAAACAATTCTGTAAAAATGACAGTGGAATAGATGATATGACCCTAAAAGTGACACTAGAATGATGTCATGAATACTTGAAACTGTCCAATTAGCCAGTCTGGAGCCATATTGGATGGGGCGTCGGAAGAGATCTTTTGATGGATCATGTAGGAAAGTAGAAATAATCTGGAATTTTAAAATGAGAGAAGATCTATTAAGGTGTCAGAGTTCATGGCTTGACGGATAATGTCTTTTTAATTGGACGAACTAGTCTTTTAGACAGGTGAGTGGGACAAGAGATCATCCTTATCAAGCACTGTTGGTTAAAGCAATTAAGGTTAGAAAATATAAAATTCTGGGTGATATCCATGATTAAATGTTTACTAGTCAACATATTTAAAAATTAATATCATTATATAGCAGTTTTGTTTATATGTAGACCTACTGTGTATAATTATTCTAGGAAATGCAATATAAGAAAACATATAGCAATATCATTTTCAAAAATTTTATATTAATTAATTATATTAAAATTTATTTTAATTAATTAAATTAAACATAAAAATAAAATTCTAATTATGAATCGCAAAAAAATAATTTTTATATTTTGTAATATTAATTAAATACAGCATAGCGAAGTCAGCATTTTTAAACTGGCAACAACAATAATTTGAAAAAAAATCATTTGAATTTTGCAATTAAAATCCTTTATATCTTCATAATATTCACGAGGAATATTAACGAATTTTCAAGTTTTTTAAATATGTAAATAAAATTCAAAAATTTTAATTAATACTGACCAGTAGCAGTTAAAGGGTTAAGGTGAGGCGACGAAAAATCAGGAAGTTCTGTATATGCGCTCATCCATCACGTGATGGTAGGAGCACCGTCTCGTGGGCGATTCGCGTACTAGAGGACAGACCACACGAGACCACAGGTCAGTCTGGGTAACTCCCGCTGTTTGATTTATACCCCGTGCTAATTAATTATAGATCGTCACAGTTTTATTAATGGATATCTTATACAACGACCTCCCGCGTTTTCAAAAGTATCATTAGATGGAATTTTTTAAAAATTATCTAAAGTGATTCATTATAAATTTAATCAGAATGACGTCGCAATTTTCTTACGTCACGAATAAATTAATCTTAAACATTGTGTGTAATTTCTCGTGCCATCAGAAATCTATTAACTATAATTATAAATATTTAAATCATATATTATTTTAATTTTTGTCAAAGAAAAATTTAATCTCGGAATGTAAATAAATATATTAAAAGATAATAAAAAAGAAAATGTAAACGCGTCTGTAATTGGCGGAAGACATAATTTGTATTTGACGTCATTACAGTATTGCCATCGTTACGTTTGCAAACTGTCAAGATTATTACAATATTCATTAAAAAATAAAAAAACATTATGAATTTTGTTAAGTATCTTTGTATTTAACTTAATTTGTTCTCTAGATTATTATTAAATTAAATCCTGTTCTCTTTTTATTATTATTATTATTTAGTTAAAAAAAACTAAAATTTCGATGTTTTTAATTGACAATAAGCAGAACTGGCTGAGCGCTTTTTCACTTTACTACTCGGAATTCATTTATTAAGTTGGTTGATATTGTATGCTGAGCGTAAAACAGATTATAAACTATTAAGCATGACAATGTTGGCCAGTGCAAGCACAACACAATCGGGTCAAGACGTGACAACTCCCCATGTGAACATTTTTCTGAGTTTGATGTCAACATCCGCCTGATTACAATAAGCCACGTTAGGGCTGGGACCTTCACGTTCTCGGCCGCACCCACAACGTGTCGAGATGTCCGGACGGAGATAAAAACTTTACTTGGCAAATTATCTTTAGCTCATCTTTTGGTGTTACCAACCATTGCTTTGGTCTTAATTGCTTGTTCTCACAACCATGGATATCGTGACAATATGATCGTGACGTGACGTGAAGGGATTGCAAAAACGGAAGTTGAATTCTAAATGTATGAGGTGCGCGTGATGTGCATTCGTTTTTTTAAGAAAGAAGAACGGCGTGAGGTGTTTGACGAAATCATGTGAGGCAAATAATGGTTTTAAGTGTTTCAACATTTCACGATATCCTTACGGTTATGTTTAGATGAGATAGAACTCTAAATATGTAAAAGACGCACGAATAAGTTCCTATCGTTGAAAAATAGAATTAGTAATTTGCAAGTCTGATACGGTTGAAAGCTCATTTTTCTTCAAATGAATTTTATCGTGAAACGTAATGGATTTAAAAAACAATCAATTATACATCATATTTAAACAGTTTATTTTAAAACAGTATAACTTACTCAACCATAATCATAGAAAATTAATAATTATTAACATTTTCTTTTCTTTTTACTTAAAAACCAACCGAAAAAACAAAAATTAAGTGACTTAATAGCGATTTAGCGATACATCATGGATATCAAGATCCCAAGAAACACATGACAAGAAAGATTTAAGATTGCTGATTTAAAATAGATGTCAAATCACCAAACGTCATCGTTTTGAATCAAAAACATATCCGAAATTTAATCTTTGCAATATACGATATACAGATTTTGCAAAATTACTGTATATCCGTACGTTATTAAGTCAACTGTTAGATTTAGCAACTTTTTGTAAAGATAAACTAAAAAACCGATCCAGTTGTAAGTGATGAATACTTGTTGCAGAGAACGATAACTCTCACGAATCTCCTCCTCCGGAGAAACAACTTGATGTGAAAAAGTAGGCAGTACATCAGATTATAATCTTTCTTTCTCTTGACGTGAAAGTGTGAATGTTGATGTTGCTATCGCTAGAATTATCGACAGGAATTATTTTTATTCGTTTAATAGCGACTTCAAACTTTTATTGTGCATGCATTTACGGTATCTATAAAACTATAAGAGCCAATGACTCTAAAAAAAACACAAAAAAGTAGATTTTATAAAGTTTAGAACATAATACTTTTCTTTGCGATAAAAAGAAAATGTTAAAAGATGATAATAAATTGCAATATATTATTCTTAAAATATATACAGTATATAAGTTGTTATGATTAACACGATAAGAGTATTAGTTAAATGCTTATATGTCTACTCGAACAAGATTTTTTTTTTCTACGATGGTTCTCAAATGCAAAAACATTGACAGCATGAGATCACCTAAGATAACAATTCAAGAGGATCGTTGTATAACATTTTCATTTTTAAATCTTTTCAATGGACAACAATTTCTGATATTTATCAGAATTTGCTATCATAGAAGAATATTCTTTAAGACTCGCTGATTTATGTGAATATTAAATGCAGTTTTAAATTTAAATTTATAATATTTATTAAAAAAAAAATATACGTTTTTATAGACTAATTTGTCACTTAACTGTATAAATCTATGAAGCCTTTAATCCATTGAAATATAACGCGAGTGTCATCACATGTTATTCCTAAATCGATAGAACTGTTTCGAAATATCGATTAAAATAATTTTTTTTTTTTTTTGCAAAACTAATAAAATATCTAACAAAATTTTAAAAATTTAATTAAAACTTTATACAATAAAAAGTAAAAAAAAAGTAAAAAATTAAACATGCGAAGGAAAAATTCATGCAAATTTAATTATAAAAAGTAAAAGAAAAATAAAACGTGTTATTAAATTTATTTTTATACATTTCACAAAAATTAAAAATTATATATAATCTATATATTTAATAATAATCTAATGAAAATTAATTATGAAGATCGTAACAAGTAAATTATAGTAATTAATTCAGTTTTGTTCATTTCCAGTAATTTGGTAAAAAGTTCGACTGTTATTTGTCGTTCAAATTACCTTTGATGAGCTGTAATCCAAAATAATAAGGACCGGAAGAGACAAAATAATTGGATATATATCAGAAATAATTGGTCCTTCTTCCGAATTAATGAATATATATATATATGCTATATAGTTATATCTGATCGAGATCAAAAATTTATGTTACATTATCTGGCAGTAATAATTGATTCATTCTAATTTTCGACACGAGACATGTTCATTAACATATTAAATAAAATGTAAAAAAAGTTTACATTATTAAAATATAGATAATCAATGGTTTTAAGATGACGTAGGATAGAATCAGTTACAAATTCACTTACGACAGAGATAGATCTACCATTAAGTTTGTGTGTATGAGATAAATGTTTTCAGTCAATCACGATAAACTGTTTACAGGTAAAGGAAAATTTGACATACTCCATTTAAAAAAACAAAGTAGGGTCTTTCGCACATTATATACAACTATATAATATTAGATAATGGCAATTTTATCGTCATACACTTAAGAGCTGTTGACCCAGTTAAAGACAGTATTTATCTAATGGAAATTTTAAGATTTAAAATATTTAAGTATCTCAGCTTGGAGATCAGATAATCCACTCTGTGCGAGTTAATAACCAGGGCGGGATAACTGTCATAACTCTCTATTCTTGGAATTAAATCATCTCAAACAAGAATTGCAAGCGTATTATTAAGCAGTTAAATCTTTACAACCAGTTTTACTCTACGTCTTGTCACGCTGAAAATCTTGCTTAACGTAAATACGACTCTTTTGATTGGTTTAGAAGAATAAAAAAAAGAAAAAAAGGAGCATTATAAGCAATCTAATAACGAGTTGAATGTGACGAAAGTTGTGAAAACTGTATGTCGAAAAGAAGCCTTCAGGTTAAATTTTGATAATGGAAACACCTCTTTTTATGAGGGGACCAATAGAATTTCTATTGTCTTAATATATATTTACTTGCGTGCATTTTTTAATAGCTCTTTAATTTTGACCAGTTATGGACATCAAAATCGGCTCTTCGTACCTAATTTGAATTATGGAATGCTTCGTTGCTACATTTAATTGCTATTATTATGTTATAATTTGATGTTTAATATACCTTTATTAGATTTATATCTTTTTTCTTCATATATAAAAAAAATTATGTTTTGCTAATGAGAAACTGGTTTATTTGTCAACTAAACCGGTTAAAACTGTACCAAATGATTTTAAAATTTCGTTCCACCGTGGTTAATTACTTTATTAAATATAATTTTTTAATTAAATCAAATATTCGTAACTTATGAACAGATGACGGTTAAAATTATATTAAAGGCGAATTGCATAAGTAATCTACAAGAGTAGGCCTATTAACTGGAAACAGTTTTGCGCTCGATGCAAATTAAATGTAAGTGATAAATGCATATTTTTTGGATGTATTACAACCGATACGTACAAAAATTTATACATGGAATTAATTTAATATAATAAGTCTTCAGCTGCACGCTTTTTAGATGAAAGATCGGTGGTTCGTGGGGTCATGGAAGATGTGTTAGTAGTCGGCGATGATAAACCGCGTCAATACGCCTTAACACACGATGATTGGCCAAAATCCAATGATGTCATATATTTAATTACTATCTGATTAGTCTACTGCGAAAATAACGATATGTCACAAAGTTGGGATCCATCAATCACTCGTAGTAAGTCCGTGAGTAGCAAACCAATAGAGATGATCTGCCTCAGGCTGTGAGTTAGACCATGTCTTTTTGTCTGGCCTTGGGTATTATAGCTTGGCTACAAACATCGCATCTCATCAGATTATGTCTGCTAATAAATATATTAGATTATTTGTACAATCTTTGCTCTCAGATTAATTGATGTCTTGATATGAACTTTTATATCACTTACATTATCTGATATTGTAATACATAAAGAGTTTTCGATCGCTATTCTGTATCCGAAATTAGTTCATAAACTGCATATTGATATATTAAATTAACTTATATAAAAATAAAAGTTTTATTCTAATTATTATAAACACTTAAATAGCATATAAAAAATGCAAAACAATTAAAAGTGAGTGGATAAAAACCCATATTCCTTACTAAATAATTTTGCAGATGGATAATTGCCGATTCTGTTTGATAAAAGGTTAAAATTCAATAGCACTTTGTGCAATACCTACGAGTTAACGTAATCCTCTTCTAATCTAAAAAGGATCAAAGGACCCATTTGATAGTTCTTAAACTAAAATCATTTTACCCTCAAACCACTTTCAGGTTAATTGGCAAGAGTTTAAAAAAAGAGAAAGGTCTTTTTAAATGCAACAAATCTCTCTTAGCGAAACGTTTCCTTCTCGTTCCAAGTACTGGCTTGTTAATTAGGCGTTGACAGTCTCGATAGTTGAATTGCACGCTCTGCACTTTTTGCAAGATCCGTAAATCAATCAATCGGGAGTTAAAAGTAGAAGATTTTTTCCGATTGGTCAAAATTAAAACACCGATTCGATACAAATATTATCTTAAATGAATTTACGAGAAAGTTTTCTTTCGAATAAATAACTAGATAACCTTGAAAATTAAGATACAGTACTTGCATTAGTTACATTAATAAAAATGTGTAGCCTATATACCCAAGAAGTTCCATGCATTTTATCACACATAAATTCCTCAAAAAATTTAATTCTTTTAATGTAATTTAAAGAAAAAACTTTCACAACAAGAGATTAATTTGAAATTTAATGTAGTTAAAACAAAATATTTAAGAAAAAAATTTTAAATTATATTTAAAATGTATGCAATATAATTTATAATTTACATTTAAGAACATAGAGATCCTAAAACTTATAATTATTTAAACATTCTATAAGTTTAAATCAAATTTTTATATATAAAACATAATTAACAAAAATATTAATAGCTACATACCTAAAAATAGCTTTATAAATATTGATTAAAATTTGCTGTGCAGATAACTCTTTGCTTAACCTTAGAGGTTTATAAATGAATTGACCTTTTGATATTTTAAAATTATATGGTAACTAATTTATCCAAATTCATATTATCGTTGAATATTGTCTAACTTATTATAATAACTGATTAATAATAAATGTAATAATTCCTGATGATATTTTCTGTACATAAATAAAACAAGATTCTATTCATTAGACGTAGTGCTTAAGCCAGTGGTTCTCAACCTTTTTCTGTTGAGCAATACATTTTAACATTTTAAAATTTGGCGACACACCTAAATATTTTAAATAATAATTTAGATTTAATAATTTTTATTAACAGATTATTGTATTTATTCTTATCTTTCCATTCAGATTACAGACATACTCCTACACGGGATCATTAAATGGCCGCTCTTATTAAGTTATAGCGCCACCTGCGGATTTTGTCTTTTTAAAAAAAGTATAATTTTAATTTAATTTTTATTCCTTAATTTTTAAATTATGAATAACGACAAAAAATTTTGGTTGTCGCAGAAATTCGAGGGTTAAATTTTTCCTGGATTTTTCTAACGATATCCTATTTATAGGAATCAGTAAAATGATTCGATTGCAAAAGGGATATCCAGCCAACCATGTTTCACTATTAATATATATATATGATTCATACAATTCTTATATATACATACAATTCATTCTTAATTTTTTGCGGCGCACTAGTATGCCGTGGCACAGTGACTGAGAATCACTGGTTTTCCAGGACTTACGAAAATGTTTAAAGAAAAACAAAATTAATTACATGTTTTCACGTTAAGAAATTTAAATTAATAAGACTAAAATTTAGATTTGAAAATAGTTTTTTTTTTACATTTTAGGAAACATTAAAAAAAAATAAAATCGTTAACTTTTTAATTCTACAAAATGTTACCTGTAGCAAGCTTCTACAGTAAATAAATAAAAAAAACAGTAATGTTTAATACAGTATATGTGATGAGATCTTCAAATGTGAAGAGTGCCTAGGATTTAAAAAAATTTTAAAACGGCCCTGAACTTAAAGACATACAGATATATCTCAAATAGCTGCAATGCCGATCGAATCCAAATTTTATACTCACTTTTATCGCTGCGTCATCCTTTTTCTAGGCTAACTTTCATTCTAACCAGCATCTTGAACGCGTATAAGATTCTATCGTTCTATTTTTGATATATAAATACGATAATATAATATTTTAATAATCCAAATTCACCATGTAATTATAATTTAATCTCTTCTGGCTTACATCATATAAAAAAAAACTTTAAACTTGCTTTAAATATTCTTAAAGAAAGATAAATTTATAAACCGTACAAAACGCCATTATTGAAAAAAATGCCGTAAAAGATAATTGGAAACAAATCTGTTTTCCTGATGTTTTTGCAGCTGTTCTAGCAATCATCTATCCAGTTTTGGAGCAAAAAAAAAATATGAAGTTTTTCTCTAACCACGTTAATTTATCTTTAACATGAATTGTTATAAATAAAGATATAAAGCAGGTGAATAAAATTTTCTCGTACTTCAATCATTTCTCCATTTTAAAATATTGAGATAAAGATATATAATATATTTTCAATGTTATGATAAAGATATTTATTACGGTATTTGGAAATTTTTATGATCAGAATTACTGTATGATAATTTATATGTATTAATTAAATGTTTAATTAGTTTTATGGATATAATTAACATATAATTAATAGTTACTCATACATTATATTAATGTGTTTAAAATGTATTTGTGTTTAGAATTAATTAATCTAAATTATATTATTGCATGCAAATTTACATTACAATATATAGGTTTTGTGTAAATATAATTATAGAATATACCTGGAAATTAGATTTATAATTAAAAATTGATTATTTCTCTGGTAAAGTTGTTTTTGTGAATTAATTCTAGAAAACTTACAGTGAAAAAAAGAGACAAGTTATTCGTTATATTCAATCAACTCCTATGGTTAAAGTATTGGGTAGGTTAGATTTTTTTATGATTCAAAGGTTGACTACATGAAAAAGTCTTATTACTTCTCTATGAGGCATTAGATACTTTCAGACCGATAACAAGAAACTAGCCATGTGTTTATTCGGTCTTTAAGTGTATTTTTATAGTTTAAATATGTTCAAATTCCTATATTTCATAAAAATAAATGGTAGTGATACCATAATATTATAATAAAGTTATCACTCTTTCTCGTATTTTTGCTAGCCTTATCTTAGACTATATATACAGCATTTTTAAAAAGTTTTTATATTGATTTGGCATCAATATTTTAATACATAATTGATAAAATATTAAAATTTATATTTAGAACATCATATTCGTCTAAACAGATGCTAATTATATCAAATGATAGAATATATCTACAATTTAAAAACCGTATTTCTTAAATACATTTACAACAGATCGACAGTCTTTTCTCACGTAAGTTCTAACTAATTTTAGAACTTTATAAAAAAAAATTAGTGAAAAAAATATCGTCATTATCTTCGAGATAGCATTTTAAAAACTGTTCGTGTCAAGTAACATAGTGGCATTCTGTAGTTTTTGAGAATAATGATAAATTATCCAATTCTAAAATTTACACCTTTTCCATCACCACACATGACAACTTTACCTGTCACATCTTCCATATAAATGACAAATATTTTCATAACAATAGAAATTCGTGAGATGATTTTTAAATTCAAAAAATTAACTTCAATCTCTATATTTTTAAAACAATGTCAAATATCATTAAACGGAGATTGAAATGATGCTTCAGGCTTCGACTCGAGCCCCATTTCAATGTCTTTCTAATGATAAATTACTGCTTGACATAAACACGTGTCAAAGGTCACGCAAGCGTTCTAATCACGGACGATCGGTGCAATGATCGTCTCTGCAACGTTGAATAAATAATATATGTGTTCTTCCTGACACCTCGTTCATTTCTTACGTTTTTGTAAAAGGTTCCACACCCGTTATGAGGTCCAAAATCTTAATGGATGCTACGCCAACAAAAGTGTCTATAATTAAAGCTGATGAATGATTCTTTCCTTTCAAAATCTGTGTTTGGAACAACATTTCAGTTTTATCTTTGATTAATAGAGTCTTTCTTAAACTAACTTTATATCACAAACTCTTGTTTACTTTTTTTTACAATGATAAATAATATAGTTAATCCATTATAAATTCTGGAAAAAAAAATGCTTAAAACTTTTAAAATATATATTTTTGTTTTATTAATTTATGATAACACTTTTTATGAAGATGTTTGTAAACTTATGCAAACATTATTCTTTCGTGTAATTTATAATGGATGAACTTTCCCCCTTAAAGTCAACCGCAAAAATAAGAGCATTGTGTTCTACATCAATTTATTTGTAATGAACAGCTCCTGTATGTACGTGCTGAAAGAAGCATAGACGTGTTGTGCCTTAGCACGTTAAACAATCTACGCCTCTTGAATAGCTAGTAAAATATTAGCCTATGGCCTACCTAGTAACTGAAAGACTATTTGGTGTATACTCGTATATTCAAAGCTTTTTTTGTTCCTAGTAAAAAAAAAACAAAAATTATCTCACATCTTTACTTCTATTACGTGCAAAATAAATTAGGTTCTCTTTCGGTTAACGGGGATTACTTATTTTAATTTTACAACTTCGATAATTTATCTATCTAATCAGAAAAGTTTGAATTCCTATTTTGGATTTCCTACAGGTTTAATGCCCGAGGTAAGAGTTTCTAGCTGAATAGAATTGGGCAAGAAAACTTTTAGGGAGTGAGAATACAGGGGAGAGGTTCGTTATTCATGCAAACAGATTCTAAGAAAAGTGTGTGCGAGCTTTCCTCGGGCACATCGAAACCTTTATCGACAGAAAATGCAGATGGAAAAGCTTCGGGCAACTGGGATGGTTTTACTTTCCTTCCATGTCCTCTTTCAACCCTTATATACTGAAAAATCCCTTGAAAGCATTCGCCCCGAGTGCCGCTTACCTTAAAAGTTCAATTTATTTGATTCCAAAATATGTTAAACTTTCAACAAACTTTTCGTGTTAAATACTGTACTCGAGAATAAACTTTTAACGAATAATAAGTATAAATTTAAATATTTTTTCGAAAACGTATCGCAACGTTATCAATGTTATAAATTAAAAAATTTCAATCACAAATTAAACTTGGTTAGAACCAAGTTGCATGAAAGGTTTGAACGAAATTTTCTGTAAAATTTTCTTTAAATCTATTCATCACTTCTTGCAGTTGTTTAACTTATTGTGAAGTTTGCATAACAAACGACATTGTTTGCAAATTTAAAATATTTTAATGAAATTAGCCATCGCAAAAGCTGGGAATAAATATGTATGCATTCAAAGTCTAAAATTCTTTGGCTACTGATGATAAGCATTATTTCAAAACATCATATCATGTTTCTCTTATAAAAACAAGTCATAGAAGACAGTTATTCCAGAGAGACGTTCTATCCACTTCGGCATAGATAACAATATTGATTGATAAACGGTGTTGTACCAAGGTCATCTACCAGATTCATGACCTAGGTAGGAGAAAAAAAAGAGAGTCGATCATAAAATTTCTAATGGATATTAATGATAGAGTTGAGTTTTGATGAGAATACTTGAATTTTTGGTATTTGAATGACAAAATGTAAAACTAGAACGTTGAGTAATGTAATCCTGTTCTGTTTCTCGTGGGAATGTTGACAGAGTGGGTCATATTCAACGGTTTGCAGATGTCTCTTTTAAAACGTGTGTGTTGCCTTGAGTATGGATGTTTGTCTCAGAAGTTAAGACTCGACAGAGGCCTCTGATGCCTTGGGCAACAGCTACCAGCACCTGCTTGCCTTGAGGTCGCTAAAACAGCACGATAGCTGGACAAATTGTAATAACCCATAAAGACTATTAGAGACGGTATGAAGGTTTCGAGGGGTGAGTCCCGGACACCTCCGAGCGTAGCTTGGGGCATAAAACCTCGACAGCAATAACTCGGCACAGTTGACCCTGAGGGAATCAGAAGAGGTACTGGTAATTTTCCTGTCTCTCCTGGCACTAATCCCTGGGCACAATTCAATAGACACAAAGTTAGATGAACAACGGTGAATTGTTGTTTCGAATGGAAACCTTCCTAGGTTAGAAACTATGCACAAGTACTTATTTGGCCTTTGGCTGTTTTTAGTTTTCTTTCCATTTTCTTTCCAAGTGAAATTCCCTCGTGGGTGTGTGTAAATTTGAAATTAGACAGGCTATTCTGCCCGTAAAAAGATATATATACAGAACTTTCAACAGCTCTCTATATCTTTCGATTACGACGCGAAAATTATCTCAGATAAATTGAATAACAGCATTATGATAATCGATAACTATGATAAAATATTTAAATGTAACATCAAACCGATATTAATTCAGTTTATGCTTAACATAATAGAGTTAAAGCCATAAATTTTCTCGGATTACCATCGGACGACTATTGTTTCATTACTATGCCACCTCTTTATGCTTAGATCCTTAATTACCTATTAGATATACGTTTGAGAAACATAATTGACGTAAATCTATTCTAACCATTTACGAAAGCTTAACAAAGAGATATTCATAAACACATCGAGACCATCTAGGACGTGAATTATTTTCGATAATTATCAGTAAAAGTTAAACATTCGACGAAGATTTACATTCATAAACATTAAAAAAATCGTCCCAAAAATATATTTATTTATATAATTTAATACATTCTAGAGTCGTCTTCGGCCAGTTGGCTGTTGTAGAGATAACAAATCTGTGATTGATGCTTTACAATCTAATGGTATCAGTCACCGATGGCAGATAATCTTATAAAATGGTCTGAAAACTTATCTGTGATTGATGATACAGCTATCACTGTCAGACTAATATTCACTTCATATTTCTATGTCTCGTTCAGATGTTAATGTAAAGGAATACTTTGTAATAATATAGTATATTATACTGTATAGTATAAATATTTTAAAATTAATTTAATTATGGTTAAATTATAAATATTGTAATACATTTTTACAGTTTATGTAATTAGAATGTTATAAAAACTTATATTTATGACTTGTTTCGGCATGGTGGAAACTTATAAATAACATATTCGCAGTTTTTCCTACTGTACAGAGCAATACATTCAGTTTATATTATTTCGAATTAGATATTGAGTTAAAAAAAAGGATCTCAAATCGACATTTCAGTTTTCTATATTCCTCACAGCGATATTTATATTTTTTAACCGTAATCTTTATCAGAAACTGGAACGAGTGCTGTAAACAAAATTTTTTTCACCTATAATTTATTAAATTCTTGAACAGTAAAATCGTATTTTAAAGTAAATTTACGTTTACAGATTGGGTTTAGACTACTAATCGAAAAAGAAATATGCGAATTGTAAGCATAATAATAAATCTTTGCTCAATTAATGTACTCGATGTAAGAAACAAAATAAATCGTTTTTATTTTCTTTAACGAAAACGACTTCTAATTAGGTTTGTTTTAAATTCGTTCCGCAAAGCAAATATATCTGGTAATATAGCTTTATACATATAAAAATTAGGAAAAAAATTAAAAAGAGAAAAAAAATGCATATATATATATATGTTATAAATTTTCCGAGTGTCGCGTAATGTAAACGTTAACTGGTTTTCCACTTAACAATCCTGTATTCCACACAGCAATATAACATCAATCGTAAGTCACTTCTATTTGGAACAATAGTAAAGTGGATAGCAATACATTTATTCGCATTCCAGAAGTTTGTTAGCAGAGAAGGTCTTTGGAGAATCATAACCTCAATTGATTATTCTGATCTCATATCTATATAATTGAAAGTAGTCTGTTGGCTGATGATGCACGTTAATTATTACTCGCCAAACACGATATTAGATTTCCATTTGTTTTCTTTGTGTTAGTCTAGACGTGGAAAGAATACTTAGTGTTGACCCAAGAGTTACCTAAATCACTGCCAACGTCCCTTTAAGACGAAAAAATCTCTTAGGTATTTGTCTTAATTCATTTTTAAGTAGTCCACATTAAAAACTATGCTATATTTTCGTCCAAAAAAAAAAACAGCCAAACTGTTAGATTATTAGATCACGAAGCATACAAAATTGTAGACTTCTTAACGCTAAGTATAATTTTAATTAAAGATTTATTACAAACATTAAGATGAAGTCAGTCACTCTGATGCATCCTCATTAAAATAATTCTGGTATTAAGAACAAAAATAATTTTTTTTTAACGTTAAACGAAATTGTGGAGTGTTTCTGTAAAGTTTTTTAGGTTCTTCATTTATAAATCTTTAGGGAAAAAAAAATTAATTATAAAATAAACTTGGGAAATTTCGCCATTACAAGAGATACTTCTGAAAATTTCAAAAATTTATACTTAAAAAAAATCCAAAGAAAATTATCAAGGCACGTATACAAATTACTGTTCGAATTATAAATTTTTCAGTTTAAAATCTCAATTAAAAAGTCTACATAACTCAAACGTAGTTAAGAATAAAAAATAAAAAAGCTCCCGTCTGTCGTATAACTTACTTAAAATCGACTCTATGCTTTTAAAATTATCGATTACTTAATAAAATTTAAGCATAAAGAACTTAATTACATACACAAATATATATCTATAGGTATAAATATAAATTTCTAACTAGTAATATTAGTCTATAAATTTTATCTGTGGTCACGATAACCACTCCTTCCTGAATAAGTCCGTTAAGACCGGTTACAATCATTCCTCATAAACCTTAAGTAAGTAATCATTTATAATTAAGAAAATAAATAAAGTCGAACTTTGTTTTCAGTACTTCTAAACGTCTATGAATACTTCGCATTGTTTCCTAAATTAAAATCCCTCATCTCTTTGTTCAGACAGATCTCCGCTCTTAAATATGCTATATATATATAGATATGTAAGCTACTGCATAATGTTTAATTGAACGACTTTCGGTTGCACTTTTTTTTAATAACTCACTCAATAACTCACCACTAAAAAGAAACCAGTTAGACGAGACACGAACTGGTTATTCGTGCAAACCTGCAAAGAAATGAAAAAAATTCGTCTTAATAGCAAATTTAGAACGGTATTATATCCATTTTTTTTTAATAATAAAAGTGTTTTTTTTTTTAATCTGTACCCAAATTACTTACTCGTAGGTGCGCTCGTAACTCGAAAAATTCGTGGAGTTGAATATATGTATCGCTTTAATTTTCGATATCTCACGTTTGACGTGATGATGTAAATTTATTGTATAGCAAAGTTAATTTCAGTTATCCGTAAAATTGTTTCAGTTAAAAAAAGAAAAAAAAACGTGGAGATTTATTATCGATATATTTTTTTCGAGTATTGATCACAAATTGCTCGAAAGATAAATACGTAGGAGTAAGTTTATCTCCTCCTGACAAATCACTCTTTATTCAAGTTTCCACGTGACTGTAACGCCATCTACTAACTATCACGTGACAAAGAGTTCCACCCATGCGGTTTGCAGTTAAAGTGGAGGGACACACCCAGTCTCGTGCGAAACGTTCAACGAATGGGGTGCAGTCCCCATGTCCGGGGCGTCAACCCATCCCCCTTCGAATCAGCAGCAAGAGTAGGACTGCACCATTGGGCGTTGTACTATCCCGGCCACTCATTAATCTTTCAGAAAGGTGACGCTGTATAGACCACCCTGTCCTGCCTACTTTCTCAATGTTCTTATATTAGAAGTCTTGATATATCTCACAACCCGAATATAACTTATATGTTATCCACCATAATACGAATGTTTTCGTTTTTAATTAAAAAACACAAAACTACAAAAGAAACCATTTTAAAAAGCAATATAATTTTATTCCTCGTAAATTGTCATATATGTAGGTATATACATTTATAGCATGAAGGTCTAGTTTTTTCGAATATGGCACAGAATCACGGCAATAGTACCAGCCTTGTAGACAATTGGAACTATGATTTTTTTTATATAACAACATACATATGCCTATAAGTACATACGAGGAAAAAAAACAAGCATTGATGGGTTTATTTGTACTAGCGAGGCGAAATTACCTGCCACCAAATCCTTGGACTATAACCTCTACACCTCATTATAATGTCCACATTTACAAGGTTACAAATGTCATCTTTCTACCTTGAGATCTTGGGTATGAATGGATACAGCGTGAATGCTTACACGGGTTTAAAATAACGTTCTCTAGACAGCAATAATAATAGTCGATGAATAAAATGCAAAAAATAAATATATATATATATTTTTTTCTTTTTTTTTCGATCGTTTAGTATATAATATAATTCGGTCGTATCAAATAATATCGAATTATGGATCAGTGAAAGTCCTCAAAACACATATTTTTTCTTTTTTGCAGATTTTATAACTCAAAATACAGATAGGCTCACTAACAGACTAGGTTTTTGTTATAAATATACTTTACAATCACTGATAATGAGTTACCAACTGCCTAAAAACTAACAAATATTTTATAGTAACATCGTGTTAATGATAATAATTATAATAATATAGGGACGGTGATTTTTATCGAGAGATAAATATAAGAATAAATAGTTAATCGGACTTTTTGATGAGTTTTTTTTATAATTTTTTAGCACCAACTTTTGAGAAAACTCCAGTTAAATTCTCTTATCTTTTGTCCGGATTGTTTAAACTAACTCTATTAACGATGGCTGTGTGACGATAGTTTTATTTAAATAATCCTGTCATAAGAAAGTTACTGCATACCAGTCCGGATATTCCTAGCGGATCCAATTGCTACATATATTTACGACAGTTATTGGTTTCTGCGGTCACTTTGATGTAGTAAAATTCCAACCATAACGTGAGTAATAATTAACTGATGGTTGCTGACGTCACGTCACGTGTCTACGCACGCAATATCCCTACCCGGATATGTCACAATCTGTTTTGCCTTCAGGGTAGTAAATGGGATGAATGTTTAGAAATTAAATTAAGCAGAACTGATACTTCAACCTAGCCTTTGGTTCCTCTAATAGAGGATAACTCCCAGTTATAAAAGTGTAAGGATTTCATTTGTCATTTTAGTAGACGTGTGCCATTCCTGCTTGAGGTTAAGGTCATCTGTGGAAACGATTTAAAGGTGTTTAGGTTAAGAAAGTGGACTCGGAATTAGTTATCAGTCTGGTTTAACAAGTACTGCTGTTCCTACATTCTTATACAGTATACTTATATTACTTTCGACATTATTATTATTTTTTTTTAAATTAGAGAGTTAACCGATAAAATGTTGAGGAAATTTGCGAATTATATGTTTAGAAAAACATCTAAAAGGATTATTTATAATGTTGCGACGTAGTTAAATCGCTTAGCATGCTGTCACGCATATTGACAAATATTTCAATGAATAAGTACCGTTTTGTTCATTGATTTCTGCATAAAAGAGACGATATTAATGCGTTATAATCCACAGATTGAATAGATGAGGACATTCAAGCCTCGGGTAAGAGGGGTTTGACCTATATAACATTTCTACTGCAGTCAACGGGTATGTAGGTTAATGTTACATCTCTGTTGGTAAAGTTAATCACGTATGAAGAATGGAAAGTGAAGACTTCCGCCATATTTGACCTCACACTGTAAACTTAAACCTTCGTTAAAGGCACTTGTCACAAGTGATTGGTTTCGAAAAAGTCGTAATTACTGAAGTTAAATAATTATATATATAGGCCTATATATATGTATATACTTATATAATTCTAACTGGATTTTCGTCATCTTTAAAGGTAGAAAATTTGAACAACAAAAACATTTATCTACAGGGTATTTATTTATTTTTTTTATTCTATTACCGAACCCATTGGAACATTATAAATATTATTAAAGTAAATATCTAAATTGCACATTCTCCCTCCACACTACTATTTTTTTTTTTTTATCTAGTGATGGAAAGAGTAAATAAAAAAAATCCAAAAGCAATAAAACTTAGATGGAACTTTTCGCTATAACAATCTTATCGCTTAAGAACGTTTAGCTGACATAAAAGGGAAAAAACGAAGATGTCATGACCCCATTCTAACCCCTTGTCTATGTTTCACTTACTATGAATGTATGGCAAGCAAGTACTACCACGACCGGTCTTTATCTAGCCCAGTCATCAGTAGCACCGTTTGCCAAAGGCTCCTCTTCAGGCTCGCCAGATGATTCCTTCAGGCATCTTGGCTAGTGACTAGCATATGTCATCCAGAATGGCGCCTAAGCTATTTTTCATTATGGCGCCCAACATTCACCAATATTTTCATCCGTCTAAACAAAGCTTTTTTATGTATATATATATATATATATATTTTCCTCCTTATCAAAATTTCGTTTTTTAACGTAAATTTATATATAGTTAAATACAAGAAGTCCCTGGTAGTTATTGACTATTTTAAAACGATAAAATGGTCAATAATCGATAAATCCAAGAGGCGAACTTCGTTAAATAAGTATAGACATATTCTTGCAACTAAAGTTTTTATGATATTATTATTATGGCACTGGAACATTGCGTATAATCCGTTTTAAAACTGTGTGTATGTGTGTGTATATATATATTTTTTCGGTAGGAATGACGACGTCTGGAATAGACGAACGAATAAAATTTCGAGAAAATCGAAGTTTTGCACTTTCGAAAAGTTTTTTTTTTTGACAACAGTATTTAGACAACTGTAGCACCGTACCTGTAGCGCAGTGAGTGTAAATCTCAAAGAGGGAGAGACTTTCGAACGAAGAGGTATTCACTAAATTGTTGTCCTTCGACACCTCCTCCATTTGAAGCCATTATCCGAAAACCATTGTTCAGTAAACGTGTGATGGTCTGTAGAGAGTTCAACTTACAATATCCATTGAGAGGAAATCTTATGACGTGTTTTGAATCTTGATTCCACGCTACACTACTTCTTCCATCCATCAAAGCTTGGCTTATTTCTGGAAACACTTCTTCCACCAGAGCCCTTTCTCCGCTTATCATAATTCTTTCTCCCAAATCGGGGCTAATATTGAGAGCGAGACACTGATATTCAATATCGCCATTTTTCTCTTCATGATTCGAACACCTTGCATTTTGATGATGCTTTTCGTGGTGAACGTTATTGGTATGATTCTGTTTCTTTGCTCTTTCTCTCCTAATATGTTCTTCGACTAATTTCTGTAGAGCAGGAATGTCGTAAAATTTGACTTCTTCGTATAAAAGTTCCATTTCTGGGAAGTATTCCGGTATAGCCAATGTATTGGTCCTCAGGAAATTTAGAATGTGTCTAAACATCTTTCCATCACGATCTATAAAATAATGTTGTTTTAAACTGTCCAAAACAATCGGTATGCTTCCATTGAACATTCTTGCTAGACGAGATTCCGGATGTCTAAAGAAAAGAAAAGATTTGAACGTGAATTTACCATAGATATGAATTTATTAATTATAAGTTATATATATATAATATTTAGCTAAATTTTCGTGAAATTTTTATTGTGCCAATCAAATATAAGCGATCAAAATAAATTTTTGTATCAAACTTTACTTATCAATAACTAGAAACTTAAGTTTTCAACTGGAACTATAATTAATTATAAAACTTGTCCTGTATTAATTTTCCTAAAGTTTCAAGATGCAATTAATAATAATAGTAATAAACTTTTAATTTTAGTTTTTTCAATTAACAAAAACTTATTATGAATGCTTAGATAGCACAACTGGAAAATTAATAGGCAAATCATTTAATATGCAATTTTTCTCTTTTAAATTTGGATTAACTGTTTAACTGGTGTATGGGAATGCAGTAAAGATTAAACGTTTAGACAACTGCAGCAAAAATATGAAAGCACGAATCATTACATCTTTAACCTCTTCTATATAATCTTCCAGTTATTCTAAATATAAAGCTAGTTCCATTAACTGGTGTGTGCTAACAATAGGCATTCGGTTAAAATTCCTCTCTTCATGTGTCAACAACAATCCGGAACATAAACTAAGTTAACATTAGAGACAATGAAGTATCGGAATTTTAACATCTGGACTGCACATGTAATCCTCATGTGCAGTCCAGTTTACGTGTATGTAGAAATGTATGTGCAATCTAGATGTTAAAATTATAAGAATGCATTAACAAGAGGAAGAGAAAAGCTGCTAGAACTGCATTATTACATTTTTAACATTGTATTAATTCCTCTAACATTAATGTGATTACATCAGTAGCAATTATTATAATTTAGAATTTAGACAAAGAAAAAAGTTTCTCTGCGATCAGTGAATCGAAATAAGTTTTAAATCTCATAAAAAGAAATTTTTCAAGATCAGAAAATCAGTGTTGTAGGACGGTTCACAATAACAATGATGTGCGATCTTTCTCTCCTCTTTTTGACTGTCCATAATGAAGGGCAATGTCCTCGGGATATCATACTTGGGGCAGGGCCTCGCTCGCACCACCCACCCCCGCTGGATCCACCTCTGATGAGGGTCACTAACCTGAACGCTAAATCTCATCTTCAACTAGATTACTTGTCTCGTCATCTCTTTTTCCCCCCTAAAAATAGATAATTTTTAAGAAATTTGACAAAAAAAGAAGGAAAGCGAGATAAAAGGCAAATAATTAATTAAAATTTAGCGGCTATTTTTTTAATTTATACATCCAATAATTCTGGTTCGACATCTTTATCTCGCTGTACTCATTTCTCTCCGAATAACTTAACACAGTTTCAGAGCTGGAAAAAGAAATAGATAGATATATATATTTTAACTCCGAAATCATATCCTATCTGTAATGGTGTGCGCGATCTTCCTAGTGGAAGGTTAATCTTCCACATTAATCTTTCTTCTAAATCAAACAACGACTAGGACCTGTTTTAAAAGTACTGCCTGATAGAATTATAGAGGTAATGACTTCCTAGAAGAATCGGAGATGTTAGGTCACTATGTCCGTGGCGTGAGAAGATGACATGGGTCGATTTACGACACACGGCTCCGACATTTAGACGCGATTCTTCATCTCTTAATAGGGGGAATATTTTAATTTAAAATGGTCAAGAGAAAGCGATATTCCAAGTCAGAATTATGGCAAATATAAACCGTAGCAAAGAGGAACAATTACACTTTGAGTGAGGCATCAATCTTATAGCCAACTCAATGATGGATGAGTTGCCTCTCATCTTGTTTGACCGCTATATGATTGAATATTGTACTCATTAACTGATCTTTCAATGATATTTCTTCTTATCAGATCGTTCGGGGGGATATAACCTTTGTTATTTATCATAAAAAGTATATTAGTTGAAGATTATTGCTCTATTTGATTTATATATATTTGATTTAGATCTCATTTATGAAGAATTTCTGGCATGGAAAGGATAAAAATCTTAATTAAAAGATTTCCATGATTTTTCACCCCTTTTTTTTTCTTGTGGTAAATTCCGATGTTTCGATTAATTTTATAATCGAATCTGTTCGATCGAGTATATGGTAAAACCACGTTCTGGATATATCTTTTTTTACTGGTATCAAACAGTAGTTTTCTGCGATATCATTAGTTTATTGCGTGAGAACTTGACCCATACACACAAATTTTTGCCCGGAGGTACTACTTACTTAGTAAGCGTCTCCAACGAAGAAGTGTAGATGGTTCCACCAACGTCTATGTGAACAGGCGCTGTGTAACGAGAAGCCGCAGCCACGCAAGGAATACCTGAGATCTTAGGATTATAATTGCTATCAGACGAGTTCATCATTAATTTAGGCTCCAGCCACGACCTGAAATTAAGAGAAAAATATGTAAATGAATGCGTGATAAATCTATACTTCCGGTTGTTTACATCTATAACAAACTAGCGATCATCAAGAATTTACTGTAAAACTGTTTACGTTACCAAAACTGCCAGCGGTTTTTAATCGAATACATATATATAAAACAAAATAAAAACTATCATCGATTTTACAAGCAATTGAAAGTGCAAAAATCCATCCATATAAAGACAATATCACTGTTGTAACTGCCGAAAAACAAGTTTTTCCGACAGTTCTAATGAAAAGACAGGTAGTTTAAAGGAAAAACTTCGTTACCAGCGGCGTGATAACTTTGTAATTTCTGTATTAAACACGACATCGGAGGGACAGCTAAAATGACCCTCCAGCCATGATGTTCACACTATATACTTTTCGATGCCCACGAGGTAGGGCTGTTCTTTTTTCCCTCTTTGCTTTCCCACCCTGCAAATACCCGAAAGTCAGCGGTCATGATTCATTGGTTGTTTCACGTTTACCTTCGGGGTTTAGTGTTTCTAGTCCCTTCCAGGTACAATTCGTTGCAGCTTTTGCACAATATCTCAACTCTTCTCTCTTCAAATAAGTTAATTCTAGTACGGAATAAGATAGTATTTTTTTTTTCTTTTTTTTTCTTGTACGGCATCATCAAATGTGTACTCGATTGAAAAATCATTTTCCAAATGAAGAAATGGAATTTCGGTCGAATCGTTTCTATTAATAAAACGGCACCAAGAAAAAAAAATTATTATTTATCTTCAGACAGTTCGTTGCAAATTTAATTTTTTTTGCTTTAAAATTTCGTTAATTTTTAAAACATTAGTGCAGAAACGCATTGATTTTCGCTACGACGTCAGCGCTTTTTTTTTAATATATTGTCGTGGTAGGAAGTGCGCTAAAAGTTTAAATATTCAAACAGTCGTTTCGGAAAATTGAAGAATGGCGATGAAGTTTCGCTACTACAAACAGTTTACTCTTATTGAAAATGCAATGAAAGTTATACAGTTTTTTTTCCTTCTTCTTCTTCTTTGTGCGTGTGCGGATAAATTAAACAGAGTATTCATTACATATTTATAAGTTAAAACAATCTTACTAGCGGTGTTAATCGAAAGGGAACACATCTCTCTCTCTTTCTCTCTTGGAAAGTCGCAGGTGGACTTTGCGTGCAGCTTTCTAAGAATTTTTTCCAACCCTAATCAAATTAGTAGAGAATCAGATTGAGGGCGTGTCGCTCGTCTTCCACTAATTACGTCACGTCTCTGTCGTAGGTTGTTCATTAACTGTCTATCTATCAGTTCTAACATTTTAACGCCCTCCCACCCACACTGCTGGAATTCATTCATTTATCCCAATTCAGTTGCTGATATTAAACTTCATATCTGAAGATCTACCGAAACATCCAGGTGTGCCAGGTGTGTTAGAGGAAGAATTTTTACTCCTCATCTCGTTCCTCCACTATAACGCCGCACATAAACGCACCACATATATAATTCATAAACAAAAATTTAATTGGAAAATAGATGAATTTTTAATGTTACCAAAATAATTAATTGCCTGACTAATATTATTTAATTTAAAAGTCGAGAGTTTATTATTATTATTTTTAATTTTAGATGATTTATATCGATCATAATTATTAGAAGAAGGGGGGAAAAATGCAATAAAATTGTTAATGTAACAGCGTGCGTTGATGATGGTGTTATGTGATCGAATGGCATTCCATATGCTTGCATTTCGTAGAACTATTAATAGTCAACCATCCATTATGAAGAAGTGGAGTGCACACAAAAGAGACAAATGAACCGCAGCAAATTCTATTACGACTTTGATTAGACAACTGAATAAATTCTTACGAAGAAACGACCCCGAATGTCGTCGGTACTTTCCGCAGAGCAATAAATTGTTATTCTTTAGTCGTAATTCATGCTGTTACAAAGTGCAGGCGGTGTCGGTTTTTGCACTTCCTGCACCTTTACTCGGAAAAAATAAATAAAAAAATAGAAAGATACCGAATGGCTTCCGTAATCGAAAACAAGAAAAAAAAACAAACTTATGTTACTTAGAATATCGCAGAAATCTGTTAGTTTAAAGAAAAATATTGCCATAAAGTACGCTGGAGAAGTCCCATAAACTAAGATGAAAGACAGATAGCGTCCTCGTTCACTTCCTAGATAAATCTGCTTCGCGCGTAAAAATCCTTACCTACCGAGGTAAAAAACCTTATTCAAATGATTACTCAGTGTTTTTGAACATCGCACACTATTAAGAACCGGATTGCAAGAGCCAGAACCCAGTGTAACTGAACTTTGATCCATAGACCGCGTGGGATTCATGCAATCCTTCCACCACGCACAGAGGTGCTTAGGGGCGTATGGAACATCCCCCACTTGGCCACGATTAGAAGTGCAGTTAAAATCAAGCCAACTAGACGTAATCGCTTTTCCTTTTGACATCATCTTTCCGTTGCATCAATGACACTTAATGATAAGGTTTCAAATAGCAACGAGGCTATCCTGTTTTGGACGCGTTTGCATCTTACACGGCATTCATTCCTCCTTGGCAAAACAAATAGCACTTATGCATGCCTATCTTATTATTCAGTGTAAGATGCCTTTATTTACACAGAATTTACATAATCTCAACAGCAGGATTCGACTTTTTATTCTCTCTGACTCTCTCGCATAGACACACACACACTTCCTCTAGATTGAAAGATAATACCACGCGGCGTGATCATGTCGCGTGGTGTTAATTGCACATCTCAGGCATCAAAATTGAGGTATAACATCTACAATTTCTAACACGTGTGCTTTCAACCTCGATGATTAACTCGACGTTGATATAAACGTATACTTTAAAATTGTAAGCTTTAAAAATTATTCCTTCCTTCCCCCGGTCCTTACTCTTTTTGTGTTTAAATTCTGTATAAGTTCGTATAAGACACGACGGGTGAAAAATGCTGAATAATTTTACGCCCTTGTCGTGTTGAAGCTGGAGGTGGAGTCTAATAGCTCTAGGCTAACTTTGGGCCTCCTCAAGGGATGAGGACAATCATTTGTGGGCCTCTTCGAGACATATCCTGGTGCTCCTGTCGCTCATTCTTCAAATAATCGGCTTTGATCATTACAATAACAACTCCGCGTGTCGCCTTCTGCCTTATTGATATAGATTTGTTTTCATTATCTCGACCAAAGATGGTCTCCGAAGACATTGCACCTTTTTACATTTTTAACTCGTCGTCACGTATTCTTTTCGACTATCACTGCTTTCGTGATGCCAACTCACGAATTCGCAACAGATATTATCGTTCTGTCATTGATCAAGTTGTAAAACAATGAGAAGTCGTTTTGCCGTCATGATTTACAGTAGAAATATTGTTTTTAAGACGCCTTTGCTTTTTTTTACGCTAGTCGAAAACAAATTTTTAAAGTCGTATTCGCGTAAGGACGAGAATTTTAAACGCGATTAAGCAAACGACAATCGCATATTTAACCGTTTTAAATATAATTATGATGATTATCGGAGGCCGCTAATGCCTCATCGACTAAGGAATTAAACCCATTCGTTCGAAAATTGGCTAACCTGCCTATAATAGCGTAACGTTGTTTCCTCTGACCGAATATCCCTCTAGCGAAATTACGATCAATCCCTTATTGGAAAGATAGAGAACCATAGTTGCACTTTCTATGCTTTATCCATCGAAATGCATCGATTTACTAGGGAATTCGATACCGAAGAAACTTCTTTTCGTTATTTCTTTACAGAAGGAAAAACGGCCGAGTACCATTAAATTTTTTTTTTTTTTTTTTTTTGTCAGATCGGAAGATTCTAAAATCGTTTTTCACGAATTAATAAAACTGAAGAGATCCCTTTCAATTCTTTTTAATATCAGCACGAAAATAGGCAAAATAACGGTTAATTTTTACCTTCACATAAAAATTATTTCATTTATCAACTGGTTTTTTAATAAAAATATATGGAATGATGCTCGCATTATTTATCATACAAGTATCGCTCATGTATGATGTTTCCGTCTTCTATTTCTAGTTAACATAAATTATCTAAAACTAGACGATGGCTATTTTCGTGTAGATGTTTTCATCATTAGATCATCATAAAGTTATGATGATAAAAACAGCAAGATAACGAGATGATGAAAATATCCACATAAAAATAGCCAACCTCAGCAGCTGCTGTCATCTTGTTCTGGATAATATAAATTATCTAAAACTGTAGATTGCTGTTTTCATGTGGTCGTTTTCATCATCTAGTTCTAGGTAATATAAATTATCTAGAACTAGATGAAAATAGATGATGATGAAAACAGTTAAATAACTAAATGATAAAAAAAACATTAAATAACTAGATGATGAAAATGTCCACCAGAAAACAAAGTAAACAGTTCTAGATAATATAAATTATCTGGAACTGTTTATTTGCTATACAGTTATTTAATTCTAGATGATTTATATTATCTAGAACTAGATAATTCTAAATAATTGATCTAATTGATATAACTATCTAGTTTTAGATAAACTAGATAGTTATATCAATTAGATCAATATTATCTAGATAGTGCTAGATAATTTATATTATCTAGAATAGACAACTACCACTCGAATTTGCTGTTTTCATGCGGATATTTTCTTCGTCTGGTTGTAAATAATATAATAATAAAACAGCCAGATAATTAGACGATGTAAACATCCATACGAAAACAGACATCTCTATTATTTAGAACTAGATGACAAAAACAGACAGATACGAACATTTGCTGTTTTCGTTCTAATTAGAAACATACCGCCTAGTTTCAGATAATTTTTATTATCTAGAACTAGAAGGCGCGTTTATATTGTTTATAAAATTATTAATATATATTATAAAATATCAGTTTTATTATCCTAAATTAAAGAAAACTCATCCTGTGCTGGAATATCACAAAAAGCTACGAAATGTCGGAGAATCAATAACAGTCTATGCACAATTTGACTATTTTAGAAGCTTAGGTATACAGACGACAAAAGAAATATGAATTCGTCGTAAATAGAAAAGCGTCAATTATTTTTCTGAATAATATAAAATATTAGTAATGACGAAAAATACCTCAAAGGTACGAAGAAAAATCCATCATTGATTGCGTGCAGAGATATTAGACGTTTGATTGGCGAGCGAACTTTAAACACAAATTGCGATCAGTTAGAAAAGTACTTATTTATTTTAACCTCATCCGTAACATTTTCCCAACTTGATAGATGTCGAATTGTACGCCATTTGAAATATTACTTCGATTAAACCAATAATAACAAGTAAAGTGATGAAGTCTAGATGAAAACTTGACATCGTGATTACAGTTACGACGATTTTCATTACTGCTTATAGCTCGTATAAAGTCAGGTGAGACCTTGTAACCGTGTAGTTCGTGTGGACGATGTTACTGATAAGTCACTTTACCTTAGAAAAAAGAAGAAAAAACAGCCAGTACCCAGCAGTCTCACGGTGATGGATAGAAATTCTTTGCGTGTTTCTGCGAGATAAAGCGAATTTCTAACTAGAAACGTGTTTGTAGTCTATTCTAATTAAAAATGTCGCACTTCTTCATCTCTTCCTCATCCTTGCATTAAAGAATTATCGGGTCAAAAACATCATTTTATTTCATTCTACTTGAGGATGCTCGCACTTATAATACTATAGGAACGAAATTAATCTCAATAATAGTTTTAGAATTTTTCTAACGTTGTATACTCTTAAAATCAAGATTTGCGCGTAGTAAACAGTCCGAGGCAAGTAAACATTACTTCAGTAAGCTTCTAAATTATACAGAATACACTAGTTTACGTTACGAAACATATACAAGAAGCGCGATATCATTTTACTGACCTAAAAACAAAAAATATATATATATATTTATATATATTTCGTCAGAAAATACACAACTTCTACACGAATTATCAATTAAGAATTCAGAACTTTAAGATTAATGACTGTGCACAAAAGAAAGTGCCAACAACAACAACAACAACAACAACAGCAGCACGAATATGTAAGGAAAAAAAAAAGAGAGAGATGCAACATGTTTTTCACGCTTAAGTTAATTTTATCGATTCGATATTGTTTAATAATGCTTATAAGCAAATAAAATTATGGAAATATCACTTTTGATCCATAATTTGAACTGTTTTGAACTGATTTTAATTTTATATTTGCATGTTAATGTTACGAATCCGCTCGGTAAAAATCTAAAAAGCGATAAAATTAATCAGCAGATTTTTTTTTTTAAATTCGATAAGAAGACTAGAAAAAATGATCGCAAAACTATTCTTTTAAAAGATTATCGCAATCAAGAGGAAGTGTGGAACGAAATAAGGTTACAAGTTTTAAAATACCGTATAAATTTTGTTTCTTAAGTCTAATGGGAACATAAATAATAAGATTTTAAGTTTTGAATGATGAGGAAATATCATGCCTTTAGAGAAAATTATGATCATGATTAATGATTTTTTAATTCAAGCTTTAATAGAAGTATACGCTAGTCAGAAAGCACAATAAATTAAGTCCTTGATTTGTAAAATTATAGTTTCTGTACACGCATAATTTGTTATGTATAAGATACATAACGATAACACAATCAAGTTCCGATGATTAAATCATATGTGGGTCAAAAATTTATTATCCTTTGTTTACTAATACAATTATTTTTAATATATATTTATATGTTTGACTGGTTATTTAATTATTGACAGTTATAATTCGATGTTTCCAGTACGGAATTTAAGTGTACGGTTTGTCGATCCGGCTATAAAAATGTGCATAATTAGAAGGTTTCTTTTTTTTCCCTTCAGAGACTGAATATTGATTAAGCAAATTAGCAATGCTTTCGAACAGTTTACTAAATAAGAAACAGGTCACTTATATTTAAATTTGTCTACACATATTTTTAAATATACAGTGACATGATAAAATAGTCTATTATATAGTTTAAAATAAACAAATAACACGGTGTTTTAATATAGAACGTAATCTCTTCCTAGCTGTTTACGTGATAAATCTATTTTTTTCTTTTAATTTTTCTTCTTTTTCGGCAGATCTGTAGCATTTTTTTATGGTCAGTTAGACTGTTTTATGTTTTTTAAACGTAGAAAACTCTAAAGCGCAATTTTTTACAGCAGTTTAGACCCCGTGATAAGTGCAAACTAATGGCGATTGCATGCGAAAAAGCGGGAGTTTAGCAAAGTTTGCATAAGTTTTCAAATTTTTATACTGATTTTACTTCAGTTCAGATGCAAACATAAGTACAAAAAATATTAAAATCGCATAAAGTGACACAAAACAAGAGATTTCTGTTCAGTTACGAAGTGTTTTCGGACTCGTTTGATAGTAGAAAAAATACCTAAACTTTCTAAGAACTATACGCTTACATATAAATGAAGAAGAAAAAAACTCGATAAAACAGAATCACTGCATGTTTTATAAGAAAATAAAAGATTAAAAATATATAAAATTTAAAAATATACCTGTAAACTCGAAGAAAATTTGACGTGTTTCCAGAATGTTACGAGATTTGACTAGCCTCGATATATAAGCTAACGAACGAGAGTTATTCGTGTTTCTAAAACTAAGCTACAGGCCCCATAGGTATGCGAGTTTTAGTAACATAGCATGATTCGCCTTCATATATTGGCCTAAATTAGTCATCTATGCCTGGAATAATAAACAAGTAGATGAATCGTTACATTACTGTATAGTTTAATTGCATGCAGAGAACGAATAATTTCAGTTTAAAATTTGTTTGCACATAATTTGGTAGATAAAATTCCTAACTATAACGACTTATCATTCAATTCTTAACCCATCCCAGATTAATTTTACTAATTTAAGATTATTGCGAATCTAATTATTCGGTTTAAAATTTATGCAAGCTATAAGATATGATAACATTTATGTACACGTTTACCTCATTTTACGTAAAAAATATCGTTTAAATTGCACGATATATTCGAACTATATCGTAGCTGTAACGAATAAAAATGGCTACAGTGAAAAAAAAATTTATGGAATTGTTTGAAAAATAAGTTTTCGAATCTCATCCACCATTTCCTTCATTCAACTGCAGAATGCTATTTTTATCGCAAGCAGTCTCCTAACAAATACGAAAAGTTCAATTTATCTAGTTTGCATGGTAAATTGGCATTTAGAGAAAGTATCGGTTGTATTTTCCGATTTCTCAAACAACATTTTCACATTTTTTTTTTTTCTTATTAAACTAGTCAGATATATCTCGTCGCACAAACACACACACGCAACTACCGCACTAGCAAAAAATTTCACTTTAATTAAGCGCAGTTTATCGTTACGATTATTTGTAATTTGTAACCATTATCCAAATACAGTATTTTTCTTTTTTTTCGGTAAAAAAAAAAATCTAGAACGTTTGCTATTTTCATTTTAAATAAAACAATGCGCTTGTAAATTGAAAGCCATTCTGTCCTACATTTAGCGCGATTCAAGGCAACGTGACAAAATATAAGTTGTAAGCAGTTACACATTCAGTAAAAACAGGTTACTA
The DNA here is from genome assembly GCA_011317285.2 of Androctonus mauritanicus. Taxonomy (NCBI): domain Eukaryota; kingdom Metazoa; phylum Arthropoda; class Arachnida; order Scorpiones; family Buthidae; genus Androctonus; species Androctonus mauritanicus. The sequence goes on from WUQG02212083.1 coordinate 49,818, forward strand.
CTACAGTCACAAAATGAGAGAATGGTCTTTTTTTATAATCTATAATTTTATCTATAATCAAAGGCATAAGTGGCGTTTAAGATAGACGATCTTAAAAATCGCTGAATGTGTTTTAACGTTGCCAAGGCCTCGTTATGCATAATTTCCTCCGTTAAACGAAAAATTAATATAAGTAATTCCGAAATTATTCGGTTTGATTACACGTGAAGAAAAGTGGGGGAAGAAGGAAAAAAAAAAGGTTTTATTTACATTTAAACAAACTCAATTTGAATATTAGCCTGGAGTGTAGGTAAGCATAGATTATTGAGAACTGTGCAAATTTTAGTTACAACTAGAATACAATAGAAATAATTAGCAAACATTCGACACGAAGAGGACGAAGCAAGCATCTTATAAATATATAATCGTTCTCCGATCGATTTTCGTGTAATTTTAAATAATTAAATATTTAAAAAAAATAAACTAATTTTAGAACGTTTTTAATGCAAAATTTATTTATTTATAGTCGGGAGATTTAGTGAATAAGTTATAGTACATTCTGATATTAAAATGGGATGTTACTCTCTGTGTGTGTGTGTGTCTTGCTTTAAGAGACATGCTTGCATCATTTGCTTAATAATTTATCGATTCTCGAGAAAGCTAACAATAATTCCCAAGAAAAAAGGATTAGAGCAGGGGCATTAGGATATTAAAATGGGATATGCAGTCTCACTAGGCGTTGCCCGAAGACAGGTGCTGAAAGATGTCTTTAACTCGGAAATCGAATCGATTACTCAATAATCTATCGATTTTCTAGAAACTTAATCATTATACTGAAACAAAAATATATTAGATCATGCAGTATTCAGTTATTAAAATGAAATCGCTCTGTGTTGCCTTAAGAGATGTGCATTTATGAAATCTTTGCTCAATAATTTATCGATTCTCAAGAAAATTAATAATTCTGAACCAAAAAGATTAGTACATAGAGCATTCGGATATTAAAATGGGATAAGAAACCATTCTACATGTCGCCTTAAGAGATTTGCTCGCATGTTTTCTAGCTCAGAAATCCCATTGCTTGATCAGTAATTCATCGATTCTCAAGAAAATTAATCATAATTATAAGCCAAACAATTATAAAGTTTATGCACTTATATTGATTTAAATTAATCTGCTCAAGAATTTAAAAAAAAAAACTCGAATGTGGAATTTTAATCATTCGGTAAAGCGCTTTAAATCATCTAATTATACATATTTCTTTTACATTTTTATAATGCTCAAAAATTTAAAAATTAAAGCTTTTAATCCGAGCAAAGAAACATTAAAATTTTATGTATTGTACAACTACACGTGGTTGACCGTATATTTATAAATTGTAATTGCAAGTTTCTTCAGATTTAATGTTTAATATTTTATCTTAAACAAATGGCTAGTACTTCCTCGTCCGTCTCTTTTGTTAAATCTTCTTTGAACGTGTTTAAAGTTGTAGCTCGCTCACTTGTTTCGACCCTGCAGGGTTCAGCAGCGATTGACCCAACCTCTTAGGTGACAAGTCATTAATCAGCTATAATGTCCAACCCTATTGACCCGTACTCCAACATCCTTTGATTAACACATACGGAGGGAGGAGATTGGGCAGTTTAAGCATCTTGAATCGACTTATTTGGCGTCAGTAACGTGAGCTAATAAAACGGGACATCACCTTTTAACCCGAGATATGTCAACCTCCGGGTCAAAGGAACTAATAGGGTCAATGTTGACAGAAGTACAGAGAAGGAAAGTTAGCTTAATGGTAAAGGTCACTACAGTAGACACATCAGCAACTGGTCGGGTTAAACGTATCAAGCTTCTATCTCTAACAGGGAAATTATATCCGAAGAAAATTGTGCTTTAACTCATTCATCCTGTATTAAACGGATGCTCTAACAGGCAAAAAAATATCTTTAAAATCGATTATTTCACACTTTATAAATAAATAACTATTACAACTACAAACTATATTCATTACACATTACATAAATAGTATTACATTAACATAAAATTCTAATTAAATCATGCAAATTTTTTTCTTTAATTTATGCTAGCAGCATGCAAACTGGACCAAATTTTCCTTCGTCGTTTATAAAAATTATTTCTACAAGTTATAAATTTTTACTGGCCCATTTTACATCTGCGTACAAACTTCTGGATTGCTCTTGGAAGAAGAATCAATCGAGAAATTTCTCTTAAAAGAAGCGAAACGGGTACGCAAAAAAAAATTTTTTTAATAAAAACTAAAATAAGGAGAATAAAAACAAATTTAATATTCTTAAAACGAAATAAAAGTAAAGATCGAATTTAGAAAATTAAAAAAAAATAAAGAAAAAAATTAACCGTTGATAAACAAAACTTAAAAAGGGTGGAAACTTTTCTGAAAGTAACAAAATTTATCGCTCTCACCACGACATCCTATCTTGCTCCTGTAATATCTACAACGTGCTCAACTGACAGAAGCAATACCGTTTATCATGACACAGAAAAGAAAACCAACCTACCATATTCTACCAACTGGTCTGGAGGTGTCCTCTCCTGCATCGAGAGCCATAACCC
>WUQG02212084.1:0-21555 GCA_011317285.2 Androctonus mauritanicus
TATTCGACTTTACGATTGTGGTCGTAAAGTCGAATGGTCGTAAGTTGCATAGGTCGTAAGTCGAGAACTAGCTGTACAGGATGTTTTAAAGATAATGTGAAATGGATTTATATATATATCCATTTAAAGTAATGAAGCTATTTTTAATGAAAAACTCATGATGGTATTACTTTATATCAACATAAATTTTTCATTAAAATGTACTTAAAGTCATACCAAATAATAATAATACAACCTATCACAGAAGCATAGAAATGAAAGCAAAACATTTTGTATGAATATGTTGAAGCAGATTAAAGAAAAGATTTTTCTGAAGAATTCGGTTTTCAACAATAAATATATATTATCAATATATATTTCTTATAAATGATAAAGTTGATATTCACAACTGCAGAATTTGGTTTTCGAAGAATTCCCAAGAGTGCATAGAACACGTTTAGATCAGTTCAAAAAAATTAATGCATTCTGTATACTCAATAACAAGAGAGTATTGTATATGGCCCATTGTTTTCTGCAAAAATAATATCATGTAGATACATGATATTATTTACGATTACCTTTATAACTGTTCTGGACATGATTTGAAATGTTATTCTACAACTTGATGATGATGACAAAGTTAGATGCATATATTTTCAGGAAGATGGAATATTCTCTCATCATCATGATAATATGTGAAAGTAACTCATCATCCATTTCCTAAATATGTGAAGTGGTCAAGTGTGTCAAATAAAGCCCGTTTATTCTATCAAAACTCTAGTTTCTTGTGAGGATTTCTTAAAGCATATGTGCTAATGTTATCTGAGAATGTTAATAATTTTAAATAAGAATTACAGCTGCAGTTACTTCAGATATATTAAATTACATGTGGGAAGAGAATAACTACAAGTAGAATATTAGACATGTATAAAAAAAATGAAATCATATTGAAATTCAGCTAGAGATAAAACTTGATGTACTTGGCTAACTTCTTATGTCATAAAAAGATAAATAATTTCATGAAATATCTTTTTAGAGTATATAAATATTAATAAATACTATATATATTTCTATTTAAGGTTATTAAAATATTTTTATTTCAAAAACCACTAAAAAATATTTTTGAAGCATTATATATAGGAATTCCTTGAATTATGCAAATTTGATTTTATATTAAAACATTTTATAATTTTTGATTGAAAATATAGCATTATAATCTGATTCTATAAACAAAGTCTTAAATTATTCTAATTTCAAATGTATATATTAAGTGCTTGTATATAGCATATTTGATTTCAAGAAAATGAAGGCTTTTAATAAGCTGAAAATATTTTTCTAAAATATATATATATATTTCTATAATAGAGCTATATTATTATCTTTATATTCTGAATGTTTTTGATTTGTTTTAAAATTTATGATTATACTTATATAAGTGGCCATGTTTCTATGAATCAGACATTTTTTTCTCAACAGCTATGAAGTTAATAAAAACTGCAGAATAAAAACACAAAAAACAAGCTTCAAAGCCGAAACAAAAACTTTTTATTTAAAGTATTTTCATGTTAAACCCATCATCAGTATGATGAGTTTAACCCGAAAGTACTTTAAATAACAAGTTTTCGGTTTGGCTTTGAATGTTTTTTGTGTTTTTATTTTGTTTCCCGAATCCGGTCTCTATTTACTATGAAAAAAACTGCAGAATAGATATACTATTACTTTTTTATTCAAAATTAAAATTTATTTTTGTACATCTTGCTTGCATATCCCAATACCACCAAATAATAAATCAAGCACTTATAGCAAGTAACAGTCAAAATTTATTACGCAAAACGCTTTCAGACTTCTTTGAGTCCCTCTTCAGTGCCTACGTTTAAATAGGAAGAATACATTATAACTTGCTATAAGTGCTTGATTTATTATTTGGTGGTATTCATAAAAGCAAGTGAGTTGTTCATTATGCATATCCCAAACCAGAACATTGCTTTTTTAAAAACGTTATGGTACCTTGATCAATTTCATCATTCAAGTGCTAACAATATAAGCATTAATCATTAATTCATTATTTATACTTGAAAAGTTGGAATTATTGAAAAAAATTAAATAATGGAACTTTGGTAAGGATTCTGTATAAACTCTGTAGCAGTGATCAGCAATCTTTTTTTTTACTGTGGGCCAGACTTTAGTATGTTGAGGGTTCATATTTTGGATTCAGGTCATTAGGAAAAATAAAATTAAAAAAAATTATAATGATAAAAGTTAATTTCAAGAATATGAATATTTATTTCAAAATAAATCATACATTTTCATTATATTTAATAAAAAATATTTTTTTACAGAATCAAAAAGTAAAGTAATAAACATAATGCATAAGTAAAGTAATAAACATAATAAAAAAAAATCATAAAGTTGAACTAATAACAGCATAAAAAAACCAACATAATCAAATTCTTTGGAGGGTCACTTCAAATGTTTCCGCAGGTTATTCGGTGACCTGCGGTCATAGGTTGCCAACCTCTGCTCTACAGCATTGAATCATCATTATACAGATATAGTTCTTGACTTACAACACAATTTGATTTTGAACCCTGCCATCAAAGTTAGAACAATTTATATTATCTTAATAAACAGAAAGAAACAGAAAACAACTAAAATCATCAACAATAAAGGACACTTTCTGTATTTCCTATCATTGGGTCATTTAAACCCATAGAAATTGACCAATCACAGAATTAATGGATTTCATTACTATCATAAGTCAAGAACTACCCATATTATATTGTTTAATACTTATCAGTTTCCAGGAGTTCTAAATTCTAATGTGTCAATCTGTAATAATTTAATTTCAAATGTTCCTTTAAACCAAATTTAAAATGCCAAATTCAAATTGAAGTTTTTTTAACAAGAATTTGACAACTAATGAGGAACCATAGCCCAAAAGTATCCATTATTTGTGATTTACAGTAAAATTACAATAAAAATGGACCAGAAAAATAAGTGAGTTATCTATTTAGCTTCATTTTTATACAGATTTAGTAACTGGTCTTACTATCAAAACAATATTTTATATCTCTAATCAATTTTTTTGTATATACAATTAATAGCATAGTAAAATTATAAATTAATAAATAAACTATAGATAAATATTTATACGTAAGTTTAATAATTTGATTAAATTAAAAGAATTCAAATTAGTTAAAGAATCACTACCTGATAATTATGTTTTAATCATGATGTTGCTCATTGTTAGGTTATAGTGACATCACATTGTTGTGATGATACTACACAATATTCAAATTAAAAACTTCATAAGAGTCTGGAGTGTGAATAAGATTTTTTCCCAACAACGAAAAAAGACTATAACAATATCTGTTATCAAAATCATTTGTACAAACTTTCAATACAATTAACTTTTCTTCTGAAAGTCAATGAATTATATTTTCGACCATTTAGATATGCACCACTTGATCTTCAGAAAAGCATATAATTTATCACTATGCTTCTCCATTTATGTCAAAAGATTTAAGTCATGCATATCTAAGCATATATCGAAATAAAGATAAAATTGTAAATGGCTCATTAAATTGGTTATAATTCTCTAAACTATTTTTAAATTACTTTTGATTACATGAGAATTTTACTGAATTTAGAAAAAAAATTCTATGATTTTCTTCTCTTTTATTATTTAAATCACAAAAATAGCAAATTCTTATATAATATCTAAATGAAGCGGCATTATTTATATAAAAAACAATTTTCAATATCTTAACAAAATACATTATTAAAATCAAATCAGATACATCATGAAAAACTAAATTTTTAAAAAGGAAAACAAGGACCACTTTGAAAATAATGTTATAAAAATATAAAATATAATATTTTATACATATATATATATATATATAAAATTTATGGAAATGCTGTATAAATTAAAATATACTGTAAGCTTATTATTAAATATAAAGCAGATTCATAGAATAGCAAACAATACTTAGTTTATCTTTCTATATCTACAGTATAAATTTCTATTTATTTGATTAGAATAAACTCCTAATAATATAAAATTTAATGAAAGAAAGAATGGTGAAAGACACTTTACACACACTTCTTATGAAAATGAAAAGAATGACAAAAGAAAACAGGAATAAATCTGTTTTTTTTTTTTTTTAATAAAGAAATACAATTTCTTCTGAGAAAAACATAGGAAACACTTTGCTTCATCGATGTTACAATATACAATCAAGCACTATTAGCAAAGAATACATTTTTAATATGGTATAACGTTTTTGGACTACATATTTAGTCCCTAATCAGTACCATACAGTTAAACTTATAGCTAAAACAAAAATTACACAACATGAAGATACTCAGAATATTTAATAGTTCTTGAGAACAAAAAATTGTTAAATATTCTATGAGTATCTTCATCTTCTATGAGTATCTTCATATTTAACAGTTCTTTGTTCTCAAGAACTGTTAAATATTCTATGAGTATCTTCATGTTGTATAATTTTTGTTTTAGCTATAAGTTTAACTGTATGGTACTGATGAGGGACTAAATAAGTAGTCCGAAAACATTATATCATATTAAAAATGTATTCTTTGCTAATAGTGCTTGAGTTGTATATTGTAACAATTTCTTCTATTAAATGTTTCTATTACTGTTTAATGCAATTAGACATGACAAGGATGCAATACTTGACAAGAAAAAAAAGCCAGAGTTTTTCAGCATATTAGTTCTGAATAAAGATTATCAGATAGTGGAGGAATATTTTGGATACACACTCAGAAGGTCGGAGAAAAGATTGAGTGAACATAAAATAGATATCCAGAAGAACATGAGAAAAATATTATTATTATAATAAATATATGTTTGTGATGTAAAAGCTAAGTGGAAACATGCAAAGTTGATGAAGGCAATGGAAGATCCTAAACAAGGAAAGCTAGCCAAAAATATTACAATCTATGATGAGAAAGAAAAAGAAATGAATATTGTTAATAAATTAATGTTATGTAAATACTACGCAGACAAAGGTCATGTTTGATAATTGACATTATAGTAGAGTGTGCATGGTAGTGTAACAAAATTTACAAATTAAACTAATTCTTGTTAAAAATATTTATAGATTTATAAAATATGTAAAAATGATCAAAAGTTTATAAAATTGTATAAAAACAAAGATTTATTAAGTAATGTTTATTAATAGTTAAAAATCTTTAAATTTTTTTAATGTAACTTTTAAAAATGTGTTATAATACAGATTGTTCTATGAATTAGTATAAAACATATGTGAATGTTTAAAAGTTAATTTAAATGATAGAAAATGGAATGTTAGATTTTCATGAATTCTTGTGTGTTTGGTTTTTGTAATTTGTAACTGAGGAGAGCTCAGAGTTGAATATGTTTTTACAAAGCAATAAATAAATTATATTTTATAGATGGAATAAAAACCTTTTGTGATATTTTTTTGAGTTTACAACTCTGGATGTGCATGTTACTTTAAGTCAAAATTATCAGGAAATGGAGATATGAAACCATCTATATATTTTGTATACAAAATTTAGAAGTGATCATCTACAATTTCTATATAAGACTGATAATTTCTGAAAATTTTATAGGATAGAAAAATTACAGGAAGACATTCTATAAGGATTATATGTTCCTTTTATCTATCTAAACAAAAGAAGGCTATAATCGTCATAGAGAGAATATTTATACGAAAAGTTTGGAAGCAGTACAACTTTTGGTTCTTCATTCTTGATTGAAGAATCTATTATACTCGTATAATTTAAACATTTAATTATTATTATAATGAACACAATTAAATTTTCTTCAATCATTTATTTATGACTAAAAAAAGAATTTTAAATAATTCAACAAATTAGTGATCTTTATTTGGTTTAAAGTATCTTTGTAGTGTGCTAGAGAAGTGATCACAAATTGAAGAAATTTAATATAACAAAAAATTATAATTTAAATATGGAAATTTCAAGAGACAGATAAGAAAGATTGCAGTTATAAGTAGGGAGCTGAGGATGAGTATTAATTAAAAATGAAGTGAACATTAAATAGCATCTTTAAGTGAACTTGGAGATGGAACACAAAGTTGGAATATTTATTGCATCTCCAATAGAACAGAGAAAGAACTCTATCCTCAATTCCATTTGAAATTTAAAAATTAATTTTGTATCTATTCAATACTGCCAAGAACATTTTCAAAAGTTATTTAATAAAAACAGATTTTATTAAACTTAATTTAAAATAATTTATATTGGAATTTGCTTAAAAAAAATCATTTACTGATTAATATGTTTGGAAAAATTTAATAAAGAACTAGCGAAAGTACTCTATACGATGTTTGTCAAATATCTGATAAGTAATTCCAATTCATAAATATCTGCATTGAAGATTTCTAAAAGATCTTGATTTTGTCGACTTTTTAGGAATACGTTCAGATGAATTCAAAGAAAAAAGTAATCCCAGAAATCATCATGCAAGATTTTTATTATTTTATTTTGAACAATATTCAAATACATAATAAATATATTTAATCATAATTCTTTTCTTAGATTCACAGATCAGTTATTTCTTAAACTTTTCAATAGAATAAAGAGTAAACAAACATTTAATCCATTATCAATAAGTTAGTCAAGATTAATGAATCAATCATTCAATCCTTTCCATTATTTGATTTTTTACATTTTTTGATTAACATATAAACACAGTACACGTAGTCCTTGAATTATGACCATTTGTACTTATGATGGTGATGTAATCAATTAATTCTGTGAATGGTCAATGCAATTCAATGGATTAGTCTCTGACCCAATTATGTAATATATGGAAAGCATCCTTTTTTGTATCCGATTTATGTAGTTTTGTAGTTTTGTTATTTATGCTTATTAAGATAATGTATAGTGTCATAGTAAACATTAGTAGTGAGAAATCTATAAATTTTTTGCATTTACAACTTATGACTGTTCTGCCTTATGACGGTGAGATTCAAAACCAAACGCCTTTGTAGGTTGAGAATTGCTGTATTGGAATCCTCTAGAAGATCAATACTATTGAAAATGATGAATATTCCATCATGTCATGTAGGATGCTTGCTTGTCAAAATGATGTATCATGTAAATATTATCCAATTTAAATGAAATTTGTGTATATTATTGGGATCTGCTAGAGGATCATATGTGCTAAAGATGATCAAAATCGATTTGTTATTAATCTTTTTTAGATAATAATAGTCTTATTTAAAATTTTTAATTTTGCTTCCTCATTTTGTTCCCCTTCAGTCAACAAAAAATTAATTTGTATGCAATAATTGTAACTCATATTTTGGAGGCCTTAGATATAAACAATTATTCACCTTTATTCCTTTTTAGCTTGAATACAATATTTGTTGAATATTTAATACATAAAGTATAAATATAGTGTATTGAAAAAGCTCATCTTTTTCAATAAAACACATCTGAATTAATTAATTAGCACTATCTAAAAAGTCAATTTAACTTTCAAAGAAAATGAATGAAAAAGCTTCGGTGATTCTACAATAGTAGTAAAAACTTTAAATCCATCATTATTAAGTTATACAGTGCAATGTTATGTGCTTTTCAAGCAAAATTCTGATACAAATTGCATCAAGTTCGAAAGTTTTTTCATTTTTTTAACTAATTCAAATAGATTTATTTTAAATCTATAAAGCCTATTTCAAGATTTCATTGCAAAACTGAAGCTTACTGCTAGAAAACAAAGAAAATAAATTATTACTTTTGCTACTAACTAATTGCAAAAACAATGTAGGAAAAGTATAGGAAATTTCTGGAATTAACAATTATTTTTGTTGGATATCTTATCTTATAGAATCTTATTTCATATTCCAAAAACTATATATCATGTTATAATGCATAAAAGTATCAAAGTGTTTTTTTTTCAAAATGAATTTTATCTTATTTCTTGTAAAAACAATATTCTTAGTGATTTTTATCATCCATTTACTTCAAAGCTCTTTTAGATATTAAAATACCTAAACTTGACTGGAAATTTCTGATAATTTGTTATTTTATAAAGAAGTTGATTTTTTAATTTTTTCTGTTACTTTAAAATATTTACTAGATGTCATCACCACCTTATTAAGAAAACTAATAATTGAAATTTCAGGTAGAACATATCTTGAGCAAGAAACAAAAATAAAATTTTCCTGATCCTATAAAATTTATTTTTCAGATAAAGGATAACATTATTCAAGCAGATAAATAAGAGATTTAATTCCATTTAATGTTTAAAAATTTCATATAATTTTTTTTTTTTTATGCTTATCTAGCAATTTAAGAAGCTATAAAGATTTTAAAGATATAAATATGATGTAATTCTCATATATAAATAATATAGTCAGAGAAAAAATGTAATAAGAATTTAATAAGCTGTTAATGATAAGTAGAAATTGATCTGTTTTAGTAATTATCGTAAAATTAGTTTCTATCAATAGTTTCACGACTGAAAGAGAGACTGATTTAAAATTTTTAATGCCTGATTAGTTTTTTAATTTTTTATAATGCACTATTAAAATGAAAATATTACAAAATAAACAGTATTTATAAGTAAAAAATATCAACTAAAGATGACATAAGTTTTAAAAATCAAATATTCTTTAAAAAGTACTTTCATGCTTTTGCCTGGTTATCATAAACTACTCTATTAAAATATATTTAATTTTTATTGTTTATGCTGATTATTTTTTGTTTTATTTTTTACCTAGACAGGATGGTTACTATAAATACTATTTTATATCTTTATTTGCTCAAAAAAATTATCATTGTTAGAGACTTTCCTATCATTCAAATTAATATTATTGAGGCATGACATATTATATTTCAAATAAAAGTTTGTCATTTGTTATGCTAAAAGAAAACTGAAATTTTTTTTTATCACAAATCATGATATTATAATTATCATTGTTCAATTTTCATATATATAAAATTTCAAATTTAAAAGAAAAATTATATTTTAATTCTAGATTCAATTCTCAGTTTAACCAATCAAATATTAATTAATGGCAAATAAATATCTCAAATAATAACAACATTGTTTGCAATAAAATTTAATTTGCTTAAGTTTACTAATAATTTATTGGGATCTGCTAGAGGATAGTGTGTGCTAAAAATGATCAAAATCGATTTGTTATTAATTTTTTTTAGATAATAATAGTCTTATTTAAAATTTTAAATTTTGTTTCCTCATTTTCTTCCCCTTCAATCAACAAAAAATTAATTTGTATGCAATAATATTCAATTTACTAATACCAAGTTTATTCAGTTTCAATATTTCAACCAAGTTTTTCAATATTTTATTCAATTTTACTAATACCAAATTTTATCATAATCACATAATGATTAATTTTAAAATTTAAAAAATTATTGATATTTTTTTTAAACAAGTTATTGTAAAATGAATGTAATTTTATTTATAGTTAACATCTTAATCTAAAAAAAATATATACAGATTACATAATATATATATTATGTAATCTGTTGCATCTATTTTCTATCTCAAGATTTATAAATCCAATGCATTTCATTATTATTAGTTATGTCCGTAATTTTCTTTAAACATTTTTTTATATTTTGTTTGTTTTTTATAACTTATTATTACAATCAATATCTAATGTACTTTTTAAAGATTGTTAGATAATGCTTAAAATGATAAACAACAAATTTCTTTTACTTAACTCAGGCATTATCATAACTGAAAACTTTCCACATTTAATTTAATAATTAAAATTAATTGTTGACTAGTTTTTAATGCATTTAATATTTATAAAAACTATCTATGAATAAATAATTGTAGTTCATTAAAAAATTTAACAGTTACTGCGATTATTGTCAATTTTAACATTTACGAAAATTCTCTTAAATTATAATTAAATATTATTTTGAATTTATTTATTTATGAGGCAAATTAATAATTAAATAGCAATATTGATTTTATTTATATATTTTAATAACTAATACCGAAATTAGTTTTATCAGTAAACCTATATTATCAGATTACCTATATAATTCAATGTTTTAAGTATGCTAATGAAATCAGTTTATTGCAGAATGTAAACATTAAGATTCCTATATTAAAACTTTTTATCAATTCGAAATATACCAAGTTTCATTTTGAATTTACATTAATATTACAAATAGATACACAGATGATTAAAAATATATAATATATATATGATAAATATGTTAAACACAAAAATATCATAAGAATCCTCAAATATTTTGAGTCCATTATTCATTTTTTTACTTCTCCTCAGAATTAAATTTATAATTCAAAATTTTATTTACAACAGACTCAAAATAAATAAAACTTTAATAATCAACTGAATCTATTTTTAAAAATATAGCAAATATTTAAAGTTCAAAAAACTTTATGAATTGTTTATACATATATATAGATTTCTATTGTAATTACAGTTAACTCTGAATCCCACCCTTTTTTGGTATATATATATATACAATACTGTACTAAACTGTATAGTGTATTATGCTATTTTTCTTTACTGTATTGCATTTTTAATAAACAGCTATTGATTAAACAAGTTTAAATACAAATATTCTTTGTTTCACGAATTTTCTCGGGCATATTTCATAAATGTCAACTAAGAAAACGCAATTTTCTTTAGTTGCATCGATGCAACTTCGTAACGATATTACGACGCGCAAAACAAGGAAGATGGAAAGATTACAAGGAAATTTTTTTAAGTTGGCATTCCTTTACTTTCTTGCTTTGTACGTTTATCGAATTTTCGTCGAAAGTAACTGAATCGTATCTGTTAATAGTTGTAAGAGAGTGATGACCGAGATTTTCTCTCACCTTTGCTCCAAAAATTGGAGTGCCCAGTCTAAAGTTTCCGCTTCTACTTCTTCTGGCTTTAACGAATAATTCCCGATTAGGCTACTTCTCCAATGGCTATAATCTTCACCGGTGGGAGATGTTTTACACTCGTTCAAATCTTTCAAAAACTTATTCATGGCGCCTATACGATCCTCTCCCGACTCCATCTTCGGGCCTTTCTCGCAGACTCCGCTTCCTGCTTAATTTTGATACTAACACGCCCTCTGTCAGAATCAAACTGTAGTTTTTCTTTTTTTTTTTTTTTTCTTCTGATAGATGGCAGAAATACCGGAAATTTTTTTTTAATTAATATAAACAAAAATAATTATTTTCGTTAAATAAACTACTTTAAATTATTTATTAAACACGAATATATATTCTTATAAATAATAGTACAGCAATAATGATTCAAAAATTTAAATAAATATAAAATTTCGTATAATGCCTTTTTTTTTTTTTTTTTTTTTAATAAAAATAAATAAATCCGATTAGAGTTAATTTAGATATATATTTTTTTCCTTAATTAGATTTAACTGACCTTATTGTTGGGTCTAATTCCTCTAAACATGAAAGATGTTCTTATTTTCCTTCATTCAGAATCTTTTACCGTATCTATTTTTGCCAATTTTACTTATACAAGACGGATTATCGGGAGCAAATCTTACCGGTTCTTAAATAAAAACATAAAAAACAATTTTTCTGACGAGTGATGTTTTCTCTTATCTTCTTATATTTAGAATTATTGTAGATCGCAATATATATATACATTTTTCTGAATTTTAAAGTTTATTTTCGCCATAATCGATTAGTGCTCCCGTGTAATCGAAACGCTTTACGTTAAATTAAAATTAAACTATTAAAATTTAAAGAATTTATTTATATTGTTTCGTATTGTTATTAATTGCGATGTTTAGAAAAATGACGGGGCTTTTTATTTTCGGTACGAAATAATAAGTAAAAATAATTTATTTAAAGAGACAGTCGCGAGACATTAGACTGTAATAGCGCCAAAAGTTCGGGGGGATGAAGGCAGTGGGCCAATTATGATCTCACCACGAATTTGTCATACCCTGATTTTGATCAGTCGGAAGATTGAAGGAGTAACAACAATAATGAGGAGCAACAAACCAGATTCGAATCATTTTGGTATAAACAGGAAGAATGGGATCTGTTCAGGGCCGGTTCAACATGCGATCGAGCGGAGTGCCGACTCAGGCGCCAAATTATTATTATTATTATAGTAAGACACAATTATTTTTTACACATAATTTTAACGGTGAGCGAACTGAGAGGTTCACTCATGAGCCCCCTCAAATTGCCTTAAGGGGGAGGCAACAGACATTTTCTCTCGGGGCGCTAAAAGTTCCGGAGCCGTACTGGATCTGTAATTCAATCCTGGATCTTTCAGATGAAAAGTTATTGCTCTTTCATATAGTCGTCGCTCAAACTTTCTAATTGGCATTCAGACACGTGTAGTCTACGCAACAGACTTCCAATTAACCAGGGTAACTGAGATTAATTCTCCGGATAATACGTAATATATCAAGAAAATTTGAAGTTATGGACAATATGCATTTAATAATTAAAAAATAAGCAAATTGCGCACATAATTTATTCAAATGGACAATCTGTTATTTTATTATTTATTGAAAAGGAAACAAGAAATTAATTTATTTGTGGCAAGACGTTGTATTGCAATATTTCTAATTACGATTTGATTCTAATTTTAATCGCCAACTATTTTTTAAGATATAATAAAAGGCATTTAAAAATCTTTCGGATATCGCATCTAAGATAAAATATCGATAATTCGATAATTAAACATCACTTCTGGCTGGCAGATTAACCTGGTTAATCCGAACTCACTTGTCAGATAATTGTGACTTTACTGCATTTTTATTTCTATTCACATTTTTGTTTTCATCGTTTTCTCTCTAAGTGTTTTAAATAAAAAAACTCAATATTGAGGCAGTATAATCAGATCAGAATGTTTAATCTCGAATTTCTACTTTCACGAAAGTATTCGAAACGAATCTTTACGAATATTGAGATGCTGATGTAAATGCTGCATAAATTTTTAAATGAGATAAACACTACTAGAATAATTTTGTTGTCAATTCATAGTTTTCATCCTTGTCAGCTATTACATCATCCATATTATCCATCATCCATCTTTCCATATTACGTGATGGGTCTAAGTAGAGCCCATCACGTAATATCTGCTTTTCTCGCTTTTCCCGTGATCGTATTGGTCGAATATGTGAAAGATGGAAATTGACACTAGGTTCGATTCCTACTAAAAGGCTAGAAATGTGCTACCAGGAATCGATCCATGGAATATCGATTTGAAAAAGCTTACTAGGATATATCAGTACAACGAGAGGCAGATTGATAATGATTCAAAAAAGCGAAAACCAATATTTTTAAACTGTATACAATAGAAAAGTTGATGCATAACGTGAACTTTCAATTATTGCTTTTAAATGGTTCCACAAAACAGTGCGCTAATTAGTAAAGACACAATATAAATATCATTTTTTACCCGATCAAACTACATATTGATTTTTTGATTTTTCTTTATTTTTATTATTATAATATTATAATAATAAAAATATTTAAATATTTATTGAATAGGGAAATTATTAGGTGTTCGGAATGAACAGAGAATTTTCAAACGAGCAAAGTTCAAACTGCAGAACTTTGGATGACTATACTGTATGCATATTTCGAATATATTTATACAAGTCTATTTTTATAAAATACCAATTTTATTCACGTTTCGATGGCCATCGAATTTTCTAGAAGTTCAAAGAACAGAAGGCAGAAATATTCTAGAAGGAGATGGAAATTCTGTCTTCCTACATTCCAGAATAGAATCGCCATGGGAAAAAATTAGAATCGAGGAGATACTACAATAATAATAATAAGATAATGTCTTCATATCAGTGAAAGTAAGACATGAAATATGTTTAAATCATCTATAAAACGCGAACAAAACTAAAAGCTGTCAAAATTTCTGAAGTTAGATGAATGGCAGCATGCCAGAGTACCATTGAAGCGATCCAGGAATCAAACAGAATCGCGAAGACAAAAAATTTTTTCGATAATAGATAATCGCAGAAAACTCGATTTGTTCATGCCATTCATTCCTAGACTTTCACACGCAAAAATTACCATAACTTCGTTTAATTCTAAAAATAATTCCTTCGCGTTAATTAATGAATAAAAATTAAATTTAATATTTTAAAACTCTTGGAATAACGCATATTCGATCGTTAACGATCATTAATAACCAAAAAAAACGCGATTTAAATATGATTTTTTAATGCGGTCCAAATGAACGAATGCAATTATTGCCAGAGAACATTGCCAATTTTTCTTTCTGTATTGATTATTCAGAAGACAAGAATAGTAATAACGCGAATAAAAATATTATATTAAAAGCATCTGAAACACCCACTACCAATATATATATATATTTTATTACAAATTCAGAAAAATTTATGACATAAATGATGGGAAAAGGAAAACCGGATGTGATGAATGACTGGATGACTGGTAGATGATTTAACATATGGCAATCGAACTCCGAATAGACAGCACATATCTAAAAATAGCATACGGTATATGATTCAAACTGGAAACAATAAACGAAACGAATGATGTGTGTATATATATAATGCATTTACTGTATTTAGCATAACAATAATAAGTAAAATCTTTAATGGATAAAAACTAAAACCGTATTGTTGTCACATACGGTTTACATAGTCGACTGAAGACAATACCGTGTGTCATTTCTCTTGAACCCGATTTATTCGACTGTCTCGATGTATAAAACTTTTACCTTATTTTTTCCTAAGGTGTATTCTTTCAATAGATCGCCTGCATGTGTACGACTATAGAAGAGTTCATCAGAAAACGTATAGATTTATTTTTACGTACCATTTTTCGCACTTGATCAATAAACTGAACTTTGGTAAAATGCTAAACACTCAGTTTGTATGCATGGGAAATGTTGTAGGTCGTGCAGCTCGAATGGGTTTGAAAAGAAAGAAAGGAGAGAATCTTTATCTTTAATAAACGGCGCTCCGACTATTTTTTCGCGAATTTATTATTAGCGTATTGACTCGTTTCGCGCTTCTAGTTTTATCGGCATTTTTGCTTTTCTTTCGAGAAAATATTTTTAAAAGTTTAAACATTTTTTTTATTTATTTGCAATTATGTAACTGCAACTACGATGTTAAGAGGAGTCATTGGCTGCTGCCATTTTTCAGATTTTTTTTATGACTTGTTATAGTTTAATTATTTGTTTACATATTGTTAAGTGTTGTTTATTTAAAATTAAAAATTTTCAAATAGAAATCGTCACTTGTTACGCATTATTAATGTATAAGACGGTCACTTTTTTTTTATTAATCAAACGTTTATTAAAATTTGATTACTGCTCTTCGTGATTTATTGTTAAACATTAGTCATTAATAATTTGAATTATTAAGTCGCAAACGAGTTTCTTATTCATTAATAATTTCTACAGAATTATTTATTCGATCATAATTTCTAACAAGCACAGAAAGTTGGTAGTAGTTAATTAAATAAATTATTTATGTTATAATTATTATTGAAAAATCAATAAGCTAATTTTATAAGAATAATTAAGACATTAAAAATCCAAATTTAATCTTCTATAATAATAAATCTGCCAGTTCCGACATTAAGCATTCAACAGGAACCCATTTCAAAATATGATCAACTAGAGTACATTAAACTCTCGTATAACGCTGCGATAAAATTTCTACTAGTATTCATACAACGCTGTAAAGAGTCCCGTATAACGCGTAGGATAAATTATTTTTAACTAATTAATTAAACGTTACTTATCTGTTATTTATAAAACCCAAACGATGTTTATTTTGTTTCCATGACAACTTTAACAATTTTTTCGTCGGATTATACGAATCCGCGTTTTCGGAGTCTACTTGTATATTTTTTAAAAATTTAGCTACCTGTATTCTGTTTTCTTTTTCCTTCATTAAAAGAAACTTTCTTTAAAACAAGGTAACTGCACACAATAACTAAATTTACACAACACAACTAAACACAATATTAAGGCAATTGCATGACACTCTGCACACAATAAAATCATATTCGAAACTAACTCGCATCTCATTAACAATATGTGATCAGAGCTGGAATTCAGAGACAAGTTTAAATTTGCATAAAATCGTCTGATAATGCGCGTCTCGTATAACGCGATTTCCTATAACGCGGAATGTATCCCCGCGTTGTATGAGAGTCCACTACAGTCTGAAATTAGAAAAAAATGACAGAAAAACATATTTTTCTCTTCTATTTTTTGCCGATATTCTGTAGATCTCATTATTCAATAGATTTTGACCAATTTGGACATTTTTCTAAGAATTCTGATGGTTTCATCAAAAAATAATCAAAATCTAAGAATGCACAGTAGTTACTTCATGTATGATTACAGATGAATTTCGAAACAACTGACTAATTGGGGGTAGAGGTGGTCCTTTTATGCGAATTATCCGTTGTTTCGAGGTATTGTTTTTCAGCGTATAAAACCATAGTACAGATGAATTTATCACTTGTACTTTCGTATGTTTACGCTTATGCACGACATCTTTGTTTATCTTTGCTTGGGCCAACATCAAACTTAATTGCAAAGATTTCACACAAAAAAACCTTTTCTTTACGCTTTTTTATATCATTGCGCCGGATTTTCGGTTCGCTACGCCGAAATTCCATCCGGACTGTCAGAAAATTTGTCCGTTGTTTCGAAATTCAACTGTATATGTTGCTATTATAAATTCATTAAAAAATCGCATTATTTTATCCTTAAAAATGATGTTTTTTTATGACCCTTTCCAGTTAGGGAGATTACTAATGGGCGGTGCCAGTTCCATTCATGATGTCGGTGAAGCCCATGAATGAAAATGGCCCCGCCCATTAGTCTGTAACTCCTGAAAAGTTTTTTCGGGGTGCTGGGCCCGAAAAAACTTTTCAGGAGTTACAGACCCGGGACGCGAACCCGGGTCCTCCTGTGTGGCACGCCGACAGCGTTACCATTTTGCCATCCGCCCGCCCTTAAAAAACGATTTAGTCGTCTTTTCAGATGATGCCTTCAATAAAAATATCTCATACATAAAAAATGAGATAAGCGTTAAGAATGGAGGTTGTACGTATTTTAGAAGTGGCTATTTGATTGACGTTATTATTATAGTTACAAGAGCACTGTTCGTGTTCCCTCATTAATAACCTTCGAACTAATTAGTAGACTTTCATTAAAATTCAGTAGCGATGCTCTGCCATCAAAAATAACATTCCACGCCGCATGTTCAAATTATACAGATTCGGCTGTTTAAAAATGGAGAATATTCAAATTTCTGTCTGATACATCTTCGACTATTTAACAGATTTTTATGAAATTTGGTAATAAAGTCACCTCATTAAGAAATTATGTTTATTACTAAAATATTGTTACTATAAAATTATTTAAAAATCATATAATTATTATATTTTAAACCAACATAAATTAATTTTTTTATTATTTATATTAGTTAAAAATAAAAAAAAAAAAGATTATTTACAACAAGAGGTCGCTTTTTGTTATTTATCTGATTGCTATGGAAACGTTACGAAAGTATGGATACGAAGACTGTGTTGAATTTGACATAAAATTTTATAAATCTGTAGCTCCGAATATTTAAAACGATCGTCTTTCAAACTTGTCTAATAATTTTCGAATTAATTGATATATTTTTTATGAAATTCGGTAGGATGAAAGTGATCTCGATGGCTTATTATATTTTCTAATCACGCACCTTCAATTATTTTAAAATGGCGGACGTGCATGCAAAGTAGTCGTTAAAATTTTTTTTTTCTTTTTAAACTGCTTGTTTTACATAGCATGCGGGACTTTTTATAAGAGATTTTAAAAATGTAGTAAGTATATCATTACCAGTAAGCAACAGTTTTCTACTCTTCCTGTTTAAAGCAATCTTTAGTTTGAAAAATTACTCACCTGCACAAAAGAGATAACTTCATTTTTTTTTTTTTTTAATCAATGATTAATGGTATGAGCGATTAAGTGATCAAATAGCAACATTAGCATTATAATAATGATGTCATATAAATAATTTTTTTCTATTTTAATATGTCTAATTTATAAGTTAGGCTGCTATTATGCATTAATGTTTTTCTAACTTAGAATTGTTTAATTTATGCTAAAATAAATCTCTCAGATGTTTTAAATAGTAATAAATTTAATTATTAATCTTTATGAAAGGTTATAGTTTTTATATTGAGTAAATCGATGTTTTGATATGTTTATAAAAGCTGTGAATATATTTTGTATCAGTTGATAGCTTAGGTGACGAAGCGCGATGCATTTTAGATGTTAACTAATCGTAAGAGCTACCAACTACCTCTGCTCGCCTACCTTACTTTACTTAAAAATTACGGAAAATCGGGAGATATAGGGCTTATTAATTTTGTACACGTATTGCGGAAGTAATAAACTACCACTTAAGTAAAAAAAAATTCAGAGTTTAAAAATTTTTAAGCGAGGAGGACAAAGTAGCCTAAAGTTTTCTCAGGAAAATTTGAGTTTAAAAGTTATAAACGGACATGTATACACATACAGACACTGTAGCACACACGATATATTTTTAAATGGCCACATAAAACTGTTAAAAACTTAAATTTCCTGATTTTCCTTTCAGTAATATTCGTGTCCTGCAGTGATAATGTACTAAAACTCAATTTTTTTTTATAGCTTCATAGAATTGTTCCTGGTATAAATTAAAATCTTTGAAGAAAATTCATTAATAAAGCCTTTCCTTAATTAAATTTTGCTTCTTATCAAAACAAATTTTTATTGTTTATCTCGTTCCCTATCTCTTGTTCTAACAAACTTTTGTCTTTCTTTTCTTGTCAGAATTAAAAACAAAAATGTTTAATCATAAATTTGTCAAAGTGTAAAAACAGAGAACATTTTTTTTTTATTTGTAAATATTCATAAATAATGTCTATAGATAAAAGAAGAAAGTTTAAATATTATCTTTGAAGAATAACATTATTTTTTTTTTTTTAGTCTGAAAAACCAATGAAATTACAACAAAAGCGGCCATTTTCATAATTGGGTTATTGCACATTTTTTGCAACAAGTAAAACTTTTTTTTGTTTAGCACAAATACCTAAAAAAACCTGGCTAATTTTGCTTTCCGTTTGCACAACTTCAAAAATTGAAATTTCTTTTCAATTTAAGAAAATCAGTAGAAAAAAAAATTAAACGAGAATTGTTAAAAGATACAAAACGTTAGACATTATTGAAAAGATTTTGAAACGAGCCCCTTTTAAAGCGGATTAAGCAAGAATTACATCATCATTGAATAAACCTAGACCTTGAACAGGTAGACAATGGCACATAAAAGTAATCAAAAATTATTTGTTGTTTTCCGTATTAAATTTCAACGAACCAGGATAAATATGCCATTAGAACAAGGTCGAAATTAAAGTTTTTTTTTTTCTTACTGCAAACCGTGAAAATCCTTTTATACGCTTACAGATGTTATCCAGTTATAAGTGCGTTGTAGTTATAAAAATGGCGAAAATACCATCCTCGGGATAAAATCAATTTTAGAGGTTCGAGAATGTAAAAAGTTAGGAATGTTTGAATGCAATTAGTTTTACAAGAATAACGTTTTCAGAAAGCACTTTAACTATTTTAAGACATATATATCCTATTATACGTATATGGACTAGAATCGAAGAGTTGTTATAAAAATTACTTTGTGACGCGGATTATAATCATCTAATTTAGTAAGAGTTATAAATGATGAGAAAGTAAAATCAAGAAGCAGGCTACATTAAAATTGTTTTTGCTGAATTACAGAAATTTGTTGAAAATTCTGATATACAAACAGTACTGGCGCTTTCCAAGTTGTCAGTTTTGATGGTGAGGCCGTCCAGTCTGCTCAGTTTAAATTATGTGTAAAAAATAATTCTGTCTTACTACAATAATAAAAAAAATGCACCACCACCCTTTGGCACCCTTTAAATCATCGTATGTTGAGCAGGCTCTATATACAAGCAATGGCGGACTGGCCTGGTGTCAGTCATCGACATATATACATCGATGGTGTCAGTTTATCCGATGGCAAGTGGGAAACTTTTAAAAATTCTTATAAAAATTAAACGATAGCCTAATAATTGTGGGTGGGTCCTCTTTGTCTCCTGGCAACCAGTATTTTTATAGCCAATCCGCTACTGTACACAAGGGCGGATTAGGGACTAAATTTGAGTGTGAATAAAATTTAACCACTCACGTATCAACAGTACTTTAACAACCTAATTCAAACTCAACTCATGTGGAATGTTCCACATTCTGCACACTTTATTTCTTACTTTACGCCCCTTTCCAATCAGAAAGATTACTAAGGGGCGGGGCCAATTCCAACCACAGGCTGCACCCACAACCTTTGAGGGGGGCCTAATGATAAAGAACGGGCATGACCGGGTCTGGGTCCTTTCTGAAAAGTTTTTTCGGGATTCTGCCCGAAAAATTTTTCAGAAATTACCAGACCCCGGGTCCTCCTGCGTGGTAGGCCAACAGTGTTACCATCCAGCCGCCCATTCTGCACACTTGTACGATTTAATATAGTAAATTATACTCTTCTTCTTACTATATGTACTATTCTTGAAAGATTTAATATAGTAAATTATACTCTTCTTCTTACTATATGTACTCTTCTTGAAAGATTTATCGTTTATTTACATTAACGATAATCGTAAATAAACGATAAATCTTTCAAGAAGAAGAGTTATAGCAATATTGATAAAAATGACACGAATGTATACATGCATGTTCTTCAATAGATTAGTAATGACATTCAAAGTTGCACTTCAAAAATGGATACGCTGCATCTTTGCTATTCTACAATTCTGAATTTGTATGAACTTTTTACATTTTTGACAAAAATCTACAGTAACTTGGAGTAAAAGTTACAGTACTCATCTATTACTAGTTACAGGACAGAATCCTGATTAGTCAAAAAATAAATAATTTTAATGTATTAATCTACTTTATACCTATAACCTACGCCTTTTCTTAAGTATCACTAAGAATATGTGCTATTACAGTATTAATTTTCCTTATTTTTCAATCATTGATCTTTTCATTTATCAGAAATTACCTTAATATATAATAGCGACTGTAAACGTACTCTTATCGACGTTTACATCTTAATGATAGGGTAAAATATCTGATGATAAAAATATCATTATTTTTTCGGTGATGATAACAGATGGAGCCACAAGTTGTATGGTAGCGGGAAAAAATGTAAACACGTCCACAGTGCACGCTATAATTTCTCTTTCCGGTTCCTTAACGCGAATAACCTACAATCAGGGCGTCTCACTTTCCTGTAGACATTTTAAGTAAAAATTCGTCTGACAAAATCATGTAAGGAAGTTCGAAGTCCACTCAGTTAAAAAAAAAAATGGGGATGTGTGTTACGGATTTATTTTTCCAGAATCATTTTCCACGCAGTTGTTTTCACCAAAAGAAAGATCTAATTGAAGTCGCCATTTTTTTTTTTTGCATATTTTACGCCCCTTTCCAATCAGGGAGATTACTAAGGGGCGGGGCCAGTTCCAACCACGGG